>WHPZ01570340.1:0-11980 GCA_016617965.1 Macrosiphum rosae | reverse complement strand
TTTTTTTTTTTTTTGAAATCTAGGTAAATCATTGTTATAAAAATTATGGTTGCAAAAATAATTCTGACACCCACCCATGGTGGTTTTACATAACAAGTCGAGTGATGTTTTCGACATCGATTGTCCGAGCGAGCGAGTGACCACGCCGCGCCGTGTGTATATGAAAATTTTAGAAATGTCAACCATCTATAACTTTAAAATGAGTCTGGCCACCAAATTCAGACTTGTCCATCGTTTTCAGCATGCTTAACTAACTACATAGTTACGTTAAATAAAAAAAAATTGGAAAAAAGGTTGTTCTGTAAAACCGAAAGTAAAATATTGATTAGTACAAATGCGCGTAAAGCACCAAAAATCATGAACTTTATGTACCTATGCCTATGTATAACTTAAAAACTAATAATTTTGGGCAATTCATTTTTGCAACATCGTTCTTGACGTTCTTATTATAACTAGTTGTAATACATAGGTTTCTGAAAAAAAAATTGTAAAATTAGCGTGGATGCTAATATGTTACCAATAAACTATTATATAATTATATGTGTAGCAAAGTAGGTACATATATTATATTCGTAAAGTGTCCATAGAAGGGCCCTAACCACCCCCTACCCCTAAAGTACGACCATGGTCGCAATATATTACGATGCGACTGATGCAAACTGTTTTGTTTTCCGTCGCATTTGTCGGATTCCCATTAGATCTGCAGCAGGTAATACCGGTCTAAATTATTTTTTTCGTGGTTCCAACTTGTAGAAGGTCATTCAAATAATTTCACGTGCGACAATCGACAATAACACATAGAATACCGATTTTTTTAAAATTAAGGTATACTGGTGACACGTCAAGATATCCCGGCAAAAATATTCCTGACAAATTATCGCCGACAAAATATCCTCACGAAAATATTACATGACCAAATATCCCGCATAAATATTAATTCAAAATGTTAACCTCTTTTAAAAAAGTTGCATAAATTTTCATACAATTTTTATCGTACGCACTATTTTTACGGGGTAGGTATATGGTATATGCCTACGCTAATTCTCCAAACTGCAGTAAATGGGTATACACCTGATATACCCTCCAAAACACCACTGGTTATGATATCATGTACCGACGTTTAGTTTTGACCCGGTTACACGTCCGTCGTCCAATAACGTGGAAACGCTCCATTTTTTTTTTCGAATAGTATAAATATGCGATTGCTGCAAGACGCGATTGTTGCACCGCGCGAGTAACCAGAGACGAACGGCTAAACCGCGTTTTATGTACTACTCACAAAACGGTATATTATTTTGAAGAATCGTTTTACGAACAATGTAGAACGTCGCGAAATCGAATACGTTTTTGAAATACAGTACTCTCCGCTTAAATTATATTTTGTTCGAACCCAGTCACAGCTTGGTAGGTATATGCTCGTGTATTATTATTATCGTCGTTTTTTTTCTCTTCCGACCATTTCGCGGAGCTCGTTATTACTAAATATTCAAACGAAGACCTAACGGAGGGTTATAATATACATATATACTATATAGCAGGGCTTGAAACCGTAAATATTTTTCCGATTTCGTTTTCGGTTTCGGATATCGATATTTATTTTTTCCGATTTTGATTTCGGTTTTGAATTTTTCCGATTTCGATTTCGGTTTTGATTACCGGTATTGGTTTTTTTGGTTTTGTTTTCGGTTTCGGTTTTTAACGGTTTAAACCGCTATTCGTAATCGGTATCAAATATCGGTTTCAAGCCCTGCTATATAGGTATAATATAATAGGTACACGTCGGCCGTAAACATTTGGGAAAGCGTATAGGTATAGAGTGTTTGATTTCGGTCGACATCTTATCATCGTAAAACGTACATGACTGTGGCGTTTATCGTATTTTTGTTTGTTTTTGGCAACGGCGGCGTCGGCGTTTCGGTCGTGACGGGTATCGTATCGGTGTGAAATGAAAATAGATTAAAAAAAAAAAATGAAACCGTTCGAAACGAGTCGGCGGCCGAAGCAACGAATAGGATGGTCGTGTTATATAGGTACTTACAAATGTGTAACGTTTCACATTAGTGATTATTATAGGGTCCGGAACTTGATGACCTAAAAATCTTTAAAAAATTCACACAAAAGAAAATGTTAAAATGAATTATAATTTATAAACAACAAAAAATGACTTAAAAAATTACCACAAAAATACAGAAAAATATTTTATAATGACTTAACATTTTTAAAAATGTACGTTTTGTACAATTCATGTATCATAAATCGTAATTATTATGGGTGCAGCTCTTCTTTTTGCAGTTCGAAATAAGTGGATCGACTTTTGGGAAATTGTTTTTATAAAATAATATCTTCCTACAGTTTATTAAATAATCGTAAAGATTGCGACAACAAACGATAAAGATAATGAACGTCGATGATCGACAAGCTTATTGAAACTGAATGTGTTAAAATAAAGTGTAACTTTCAACAAGAAAAATTCAAAGATATATTTTAAAAAAAGTACAAAATTGAATAAAATGCACCAAAAATACCAAACAATAATTACCATAAAGCAATAAATTCATTAAAAATAAAAAAAAAATGCAAAATAAAAATTGTATCATTAAATTCTATATTCCATGAATCATATTTCTGTAAAGACGAGTCTCGAATGTAAGCATTAGGAAAATAGATGCATCAAGTTCCGTTCCTTAGTCTGATTTTGGAGAACTAATCAGAAATTAAAATTTTAATTGTTTTGTGATCCTCGTTGTACCTACCTACTCTCACCGCTCCGGAAGTACTATTCTATCAGTGACGTCGATCTATAATTCATGGAAAAAATGTTGGTATTAGACCCACCCACTTAAAAATAATGTTTTAGGTACTCTCGATAGTGCATTATAATCACGATATACTGCCGCTTTAAATATTAAATACCACTAATGACTGATCACTTATTATCAACCACCCACCAACGCACCCACCTGACTCACTCAAAATTAATAGTTCTGCGAAATTTTCCACAGTTGATAACCGCGTGTTCGGCGCCACTGTTAAATTCTATTATAAGTCCCGGTATTTTATAATATTATCACTCGCAGCCGGTAATCGTACAATTTTAGAATACCCCCGGTCGCATTATATTGCAGTTTAAAAATCAAATCATATTATATAGATCTCAAAATCAAAATAATTACATGCAGCATACACAGGTTGCAGAGCATAAATAGTGTAGCAGTGAAAAGGTTAACAACTCGGATCGTTCTTCTCACCAACTAAACTGGGTATAATATATATTATAATAATAACTTCGTCGATGGTTTTCATATCAGAGTTGTTTATCTATTACACGTCATTAGGATTTTTTCTTTTACAATCTAATATCCATTCGTAATAATAATATATCAAACAAAATCGATGACATAATGTGTATGAAAAAAACATGGTTATTCACTGAATCCTCCCTGTTCCCGTCGAGCACCTCGATTTTTTCAGAAAATTTAATTTTTTGTCTTTCGGCGTTTGCCGATTTCAATAAAAATTATTCCGCGTAGTATATCGAGTCACTAAGTATAACGACTCGTTTGTATTTTGCGTGAATAATATTGGCCGACGAACAGTGGTGGGAATTTGATTGAACGGCAATATAATATATATATATATATGTGTGTGTCCTTAGAATAAATGTCCCGTAGGAATATCATAATATACGCACTGCCGACATTTGGATCAAAGGACCTTTTCGTACGAAACGCGTAGTTGGGATATAGAGATTTAAAATTTTTTTTCATTTCAAGGTCGCGGGGCTCTAGACGCCGGCGGTGGCTGTGGTTCAATATTTTTTTTACATTTTCCTACCGCCAAGTTGTTTTTGGCAATTCCACTGTAATGAAATAATATAAGTACTCGCCGCCGTGCTAGTCGCACTTCGAAAAGTGAAAAATCAATTTGAATATATTACATAAACCGATTTGTTTTTTTTTTTCAACGACAAAATTATTGTGAACCGTCCAAACTCCGACCTCACAGTTTGTTTACTCTCGACAAAATTGTCTATACCTACCTACGTAGGTACTGACCACCCGAGGGAGGACGATGAACCGCGTTTGCGTTCGTGTGCAAATGATAGGTGTGTGATTGCGACGAGACGACTGGCGACCATTCATCTATTTCCGAGGTACACAACCTTCGTATCGTATACAAATTTATTTTGTATTTTCTCTTTGTGGGATTAGCCGCAGGGGCTAAAAAGAGACAAGTTACGCGAATATATACACATAATGATATGTATGAAATAATACACACACCGATATAGGTACTACGGCACTACTATTCGAATATATTTTTTTTATAAAATCATTATTTAAATGCAAATTCTTACACCTATGTATATGCACGACAGTCGTACATCAGACTGATCATTTTAATCATGCTCATTTCTCACCTTATTGTTGTTCTCAAATTATACAAATACTGATTTTTGGAATTTTTAAGTACACTTAAAGGCCACATTTTCAAGTTGTTGAGATTTTTTTTTGTACCACTTAAGGCTGATACTGTGGCAATACAAACTTCTGTTTTTTTTCGAATAATCATGTGCATGAGCATGGTTAAATAATCACCCTGTATAATATCGAGTTTACCAGCTATGGTCCTGCCAAAGGATTCACGACAAAACGCGGGACGGACTACTACAAAATCAAATACCTACCGATTGATGTTGGGAAAATTCCGATTGTATATTATATTTTGATCGCGTACAATATTATGTTCTATACGTAAGTCACATTATATTCGAGCCTATAGGGAGGAAAAAAAATTATTCTCAGTTCAAACACACTACACTTTTGCACAAAACGCACTGCAAGGAGAAATACGTCGTTCGACGAACGTACACAATTAAAAGGTCTCGTCGCAAGTTTATAAAAAAAATGAGTTTTTGTCCGCTTTGTCCGTTCACGAAAGACGACAAATAACGGAGCGAAATAATAACCAATTTTCGACTATATACCTACCTATATATATATTATTATATAATATGTACATGTACTCGATTTTCATTGTTGATGTCAATTTTTATAATTCTATTTGTTTGGCTTCATATTTACAAATCTCCAAACACGTCCGTTGTTCGGTGATTGTACAATATTGCCAAATTTTTAGAAGCAGTAAAATGTTTTATTCTATAATGAAATGCATTAATTATTCACAAACCGATTTGATTCTTCATTAAAAAAGGAAAAACTAAACGTTTTTCGTTTTTAACGTTAGCTGTAACGTGTGGTGGCTGCAGTAGATAAGTGATAACTATATAACGATGATGATTTACAAACTATCGTTAACCTTAGGTAGTTGTTGTAAAAGTAAAAATATAATATAGCTTTTAGTAAATACCTATCAAATTATTATTTTATAATGAAAGTCCTGAAAATTATATAAGAATCACAAGCGAGCAAAAATTATAAGAAATTGACAGGGGGAGGAAACGTCGGGATAAAGGAGGTGAGTAGTAAAAATATTAATTTATATTGTTCTTGAAAATCTCGATTACGCCCCCGAGAACGTGAGAGTATAATGGTTAGTACAAATAGTGTGGGAGGACTGACAACGACTTATCAAAAAGGTATAAGCATTAAGCTATAGCTATAATAACTAATAAGCAGTGGCGTCATTTTGATTATGGCTTTTAAATTACAACTACCTACTTAACTATCCACGTTTTTCTTAAGCTCCTGAAACGTTTCCATATTTGGTGTATTGACGGTAAATTTTCGAACAGAAAACATGGTCTGCGTGGCATGAACACTATTCAAATTACATCTAACGCCTTTGTTACCTATGCTTAATAGTTAATATGTTGGACGTTTAATATACAAGTACAATGTGTCATGTGTGTATTCCATATTATAAGTTTAGTTGTTTGGAAATAATATTTTGATTTTTTTATATGTTTTTGTGTTTAAATATAATATATGAGCGTATAAAAACGATGTAACTTTAAAACAATTTTTTTTGTGCTCATGATATAAAAATAACCCTGCAAATCTTGTCTTCTGTACGTCGTGTATACATTTGTATTTGCCTGCGAGTGACCTTTTACTCTTTTGAATGACAAGATACATTTTTTATTTCGTATTATGCCGAAGCAGAATATTATTCGGAGTACTTTCGATCTATAAAAATCACATTTCGGACAAGTAGTTTATTAGCTATAATGAATAATATTATTCAAAGTTTTGATGAACGTGATGTATTGGGTTGCAACTTTTCGAAAATTCGATTTATAAGTATAATAATATGACGTACTGTATAAAGTATTCTGCTTTGAAAGAAGAAATTAAAAAGCGGGTAAATGGATGTCGCTCTGATGTACAGTAGGTTACAAGTATGTCAATGTATAATGGATTGTATTAAACTTGAATTCAACGATATATTATCATTGTATAAGAAAAACGAATCTGAGCGGATACGGTTTGTCAATCTGCATTTGTATATTGTTATTATTTATTATAGCCTGTAAGTTGAATTAATATTATAATATTATTATTTTTTATTCGTTGCTACGGTGATAAACATATCGTTAGAAATTAAAATCCCATTTTAAGCGGTTTTTCATAGTTTGTCAGTAGTTTTTCCTGTGGTATTAAATAACTATTGAGAAAATCGAAAAATAACCTCTCTAAAGTACCATCTTGATCCTATTTTCTAAAAGATAAGCTACTATAATATTATGTTGAAATCGAAGCACTCCTTCAGGTAGAAATTTTTTATACAAGACAAAAAAAAAGTTAAAAATTAAAAAATAAACACCATTTAAAAAAAAAAGAAATATAACCATAAAAATAATTAAATATAATTTTTGGAAAAATTTTGTTAATAACAAGTAACAATAAGGTACAAAAATATTTTTCAAAAACGTTAATGGGCCTTGAAGGTAGAAATAAATATTTTATTAAACAACCTTAGTGGTTATATTGAATTGACGCCACTGCTAACTAGCATATTTGTAAGAAATTCTTGAATACTTATGAAAAATAATATTTCAAATAAGCAGATAATATATAAAATACTTTTAAGCTCTTAGGTTTCTTGGACAATTATGAATTATGGCCAGTGTTAAAATAGTATTTGTATAAATGTGTTAATTTATGATGTATGACTTATCAATAAATGTATTAAAATAAAAATGTAATTTATTGTAATACTTTAAAGTTTAAAAGTATACTTCGAAATACTATCAAAAGTATTCAGAACACAGCATTAGAAGCTTTTGGCCAGTCGACTATATAATACCGGGTGGATCATCATCTAACGTAGAAC
The DNA here is from genome assembly GCA_016617965.1 of Macrosiphum rosae. Classification (NCBI taxonomy): domain Eukaryota; kingdom Metazoa; phylum Arthropoda; class Insecta; order Hemiptera; family Aphididae; genus Macrosiphum; species Macrosiphum rosae. The sequence continues at coordinate 4,684 of WHPZ01570340.1, read as the reverse complement.
ACTCCTCTAAAAGTAATAATGTTTTAAAAATATTTTTTATGTGGCCTGAAGACATAATAACAACGTTTTTATTAAAAAATTATATTTTTAAATATTTTATATCCATAGTATAATATTTTAAGTTTTTTATTTTTTTGAATTACAACATACAGTTTTAATTTCATCTTCGAAAGCAAATAATTTTTTCTGAGTATTCTCATATATAAAATTTGAACGTAGGACGAGTAGATTAAGAGTTATAACTTTAAATACTTATAACTTATAAGCTATACTTGTCCTAAATTTGTTTTTATGTATCAAAATACTTAGAAAAGATGTGTGCTTCGGAATATTAAATTAAAACAACTAAAAGTTGTCATTCAAAAAAGTAAAAAAAGTAAAAATACGTGTTAAGGATATAATATATGTATACAATATTAAAATATATCTATATTTTTTTTAAATAACGTTTGTGTTTGAACGACTGACACTCGGGTAAAATTTTAAAACATTTATGCTTTTTGCCACTACGAGCGGTTCAGTGATAAGACATTCACCCGGTATCGTATAGTATATCGCATAATCAGTGATGTAAAAAGTTTATGGGCACACGCCTTATCCCCCTGTGGGTACAATCCTTATAAAAAATAACTTGGGTGGCGTACCACGATTTTCGTTAAGGGTACACGCCCTGTACCCCCGAGTGTACCCACCACTACACCACTGATCGTATATCATAATATTTAGGTATTATGTACTTATATAGTATTATGTTGTACACAAGACTACGGTGCTCACTTGGCGACGGTTGAGAAGGCTTCGCGTCTAAAACTGGCCGTGAGTATGGTGTAGAGGAACGGGTTGGCGCATGAGTTGATGGGATAGAAGAACACGAGCAGTATCTTTGACTTGGTGACGTCGATGAGTGGGTAGCCGAGCAGTGCGGTGAAGCCGAAGAAGATGACCGGAGCGGTGCACGCGAAGTTTGTGCCGATCAAAACGGATATCTTGCGGGCCACGGACGCCTCACCCTTGGCCGCGTGTCGGGTCTCGTAGCTAAGTGACATGTAAATTTGAACGTAGCAAAATAGCATCAACACGAACGCTGCCGCACCGAAAGCCAACAGAGTGAATACGTAGCACATGCCACTCGCGTGGGCCGTGTCCATCGGCAGGCAAATGCTGTGGGAAAACGACATCAGTTGATCGTTATTAATAATAATAATAATAATAATAATAATAATAATAATGACGGCAACAACAACAACAACAACAACAACAACAACAACAACAACAACAACAAAAAATAACTATGACGATAAAATATGTATTATTGTTAATATGCTATATGCACCTACCAATTAAAAATGTTATTAAGATGCTTGCAGGTGATACTTTTATCGTTGCAGAACACTCATTATTTCAAAAAAGAACAAAAGGTTTTTGAAAGAACAAATTTTACGTGGTTTCTACTATCTAGTCGTTAAAAACAAAATTTTTAAAAAAATAATTAATTTTTTATCCCCAACATTTTTGAAGTTTTTACTTTTTTTTTTAATGACAACACATAGTCGTTTTAATTTCATACTCCAGAGCAGCATATTTTTCTAAGTACCTATATTTTGATACATAAAAATCGAATTCAGTACTAGGAGTTTATGAATATCTAAACTTTAAAGTTAAGATGAACTGAGTGGATGAATGTTACGAGGTTACCCAGTAGAATGTTGGTCCACTCATCTAAACTTTTAATAGATACTATAGCTCATAAACTACTTATACCTATATTAAATTCTACTTGTATGTATCAAAATATTCAGAAAAATGTTCTGCTTTCGAAATTAAAATTAAAATCGTATGGTGTCATTCAAAAAAGTTAAAAGTTAAAAAATTATAAGAATAAAAAATATATAATTTAAAAAAAAATTTTTTCCTGTAACGATTTGAAACCATATTGTAAGAAAAATATATTAAAAATATAAACATTGATACTATTTGAATAATGAGTATCTTACGTTAAAAAATATTAAATGAATCATAAGAGCAGTATGCATATTGAGACAAAAAAAAAATGTCACCTCACACAAATTATCAGTGGGCATAAAATATTTTACACACCCACCCATCATCGATAATTGTTCTGATTTAGGTCACACTACTTTGTATGAACAATGCTGATGATTCGTAAGATGTTTTAAAAATGCTATTTGAACACGATGATAGTAATTGGATGTGTGGTGTATGTGTAACGCACATTAGGAGATTGTGACACGTCTCTGTCTACAATTATTATTCAGCCCCCATTTAATGAGATAATAATAAATATTGAGCCTCCCAGACAATGGCTCAGTCAGGATTTTGTTTTTATTTTGGGGAATAATACTGACAATTTATTGTATAGGGGAGGCTTTACTATGATCCCTCATAAGACGTTATAGGCCTGATTACGCCGTGGATGTATTACTATAACATTTAAGACTTTTGCAGTAACCTCCATACAAATTATAGTTTTAATATTATATAATATTATGGTTGCGTCTTACGTCGTGTGTTCACAGAAGACAGAACACTGCAGAACGCATTATTACATTTGCCCGAAATTTCGGAGTGGGCTATCCTATTACCACCCTCTTGGCCACAGACGCTGAGAAGCCGTCCGGTGTATAATATCCTCTATCATATAAAATATGTATGAATCGGCCCCGAGGTAAGATCATATTTTAATGTGAGTAAGTCTTTCGATCGGTGTCCACCTTGAATACGGCGTTCAATACCAACGCCGCCGAGACCACTCTATTTTCGTCAATGGAGTGGATACCGATAGTGATAAATATGTAGTAGGCTCGGTCAGGAATACGTCAAATTGTGTCACATATCTCGCGGACACTGATATGAGAGTGAACATCGAGAAGTACCTATACCCGTATTATGTTGAGTGACAAACAATATCGATTTTTATGAAAAAAAAATTATCTAAAAATTTCGCTTTTATAAATATCGTTTAAAGACGAAGTTCAACGCGGCGGACTTGCAATTGCTCCGCGCGTGACCTCGTGTAAGTGTTTTTTTTTTTTTTTAAATCATCCCCCGATTATGCGTAATTTTAGAAAATTGTAACGATTTGATCATGAAAAGGGTGATGAAAAAGCGATTAGTCGACATTCAGTTTGTTGACTGTGTACCAACTGGGTCAGATGAAAATGCACCCTCGTACATTCCACCACAAAAGGCAGCAGTGAAGAAAATTATTAGCATATTTCTAAAAATATTTTACATTAAATTATTTTTGGATTGAATAAGACAATTTAGAAATAACCAGGACGACCGCGGGTAAAAAATATGATAGGTGAGACTGAATCACGATAGGTTGTTTTGAAACAGTATGTAACTACTTACTGGCGTAATCGGACGAGACTTAATTTGCCCAAAACTGACATTTCACCCCCAAACATTTTAAAATTGTTTTCACTTTTCCATCAAGAATGATGGGATCGACGCTATATCATTGGCGGAATCGATGGGTCCCCCTCCCCTTCATAGCGATATGATAATTAACACCCTCGCAGCAACTACAACAACAACAACAACAACAACAGCAACAACATCGATAACAATATATTACTATCGTGAGTATACTATATTATATATAAATGAACGTTAGTTATAAACACAAGCACCAACTACACCGCGGACGTTCTCGACTTGACCTCAAACGTTTGACCGCCGACGCCGCCGCTGTTTTCACTGGAAAACCAGCCGTTTTCCACCCCCGCCCCCGCCCCCCACCAATCAACCAGCAAAAGTCGTTCTCGTCGAGTCCCACCGACTACACTTTCACAGAGTACCCATAGATATATACTATTAGATATACGTAATATTATAATACATTATTTATCTGATATATGTAGTGCTGTACACTCGTGCCTAGCTGTGTGTGTATATTATATATTACTATTATGCAGGCACATACTCGACGCTGTATTGTTGTTTCATCGTTCTAACTACGACCTGTAGCTGTACGTAATACAATGTTGTTACATGGCACGGCGTATTATTATTATTGTCGTTGACGTTGTTATTGTTGTTGTTACGCATGCTATCGACGACGGATTTTGGGCTTAAAGCGTGTATAATAATATAATATTATTATGGTCGGTATACTGATCAGTTGCTGTAGTACACTATATACTTGTACGTACATAGTGTTTACTGCAGCAGGGTGTAACAGGAAGACCTGACATATGAAATAACTTATTGGTTCTAATATCTTTAAATTGTTTTTTATATAATATATATTATATATTATTTATTTACTCTTGCGCTACAAGTATTATGTACAATTTTTGATTTTGATTTTTTTAATAAGTATCCACTGAAAATAAAAATATTTTAAATTGACTAGAATTTTTAAATAGATAATTTGTAAACCTGGTTTTCGGAAGAATTTCCATAATGAAAAAATATTTATTTAAGTCATGTAGTTAGTTTTTTATAATTTTTTGAAATGTTCGAATTTTTTAAGTTAGACTCATTAATTTGAAAACTAATAACTTTTTAAAAAAATATTTAGAATTTAACAAGTACTTATTCAATAATTTTCTTAAAATATTTTTAAAAAAGTACTTTATATACTTTTTAAATTTGAAATATTTTTTACATCAGATATTTTTTAATATTTGTATATTGGTATTAAAAAATAAAAAAT
>WHPZ01570321.1:0-11598 GCA_016617965.1 Macrosiphum rosae | reverse complement strand
AGCTTTCCCAATATAAGAATTTATTTTATCTGTGTATTTTTTTTTAAATTTACCCATTTAAGTCATTACAAAATGTTTTTAATGTTTATTTATGTATGCTAACTATCACTTTAAATCAGGTGATTATATTATCATGGCCACTCATTATTTCAAAACATATCGTTTATGAAAAATTATATTTTTGATATCTTTTATCTTTATAATTTTTTAAGTTTTTATTTTTTTGCATGACAACAGTTTTCATTTCAAATTTCAAAGCAGAATATTTTTTTAAATATTTCAATAGATAAAAAGGGAGTGGATGTCGCTCTGCTGTACAGTAGGTTACAAGTGGGTCAATGTACAATGGATTGTATTAAACTTGAATTCAATGATATAATATCATTGTATAAGAAAAACGATTCTGAGGAGAGACGGTTTGTCAGTCTGGATTTTTTATATTGTTATTATTTATTATGGCCTGTAAGTTGAATTAATATTATAATATTAATATTTTTTATTTGTTGCTTTGATGATAAACAAAGCGTTAAAATTTAAAATCTCATTTTTAGCGGTTTTTCATAATTTTTCGCTAGTTTTTCCCATGGCATTAAATAACTATTGAGAAAATCGAAAAATGACCTCTCTAATGTACCATCTTGATTTAATTTGCTAAAAGTTAAGGTACTAAATCAAATCACTCCTTCTGGTAGACATTTTGTATACAGGATAAAAAAAAAATAATAAACACCATTGTAAAGCCACTAGCTTCCTCGCTCCGCTCAGAATCTAAAATGAAATTTAGGAGGAGTAGTTTGTGAATTATAAGTAGAGTGCGGATTTGTATGCATTTGCATATTTGTTCTGGTATGATATGATAAGTGAATACAGAATCTGTTTCATGACATAACAATTTAATTAACAATTAATAGGTACAAACGGTTTTCTCAAATATATTTCGGAATTAATTTTTTCTTATAGATTAAAACTACCAACAAAATACAAATTATTTCAAAGATTAAATTTAAAATGTATGTTGTCATTAAAAAATGTAAAAACTGAAAAAAATAAAAAAAAAAGAATAAAAATATAATTTTTTTTACAAATGTTGTAATGACTTAAAACCTTGTAAACAAATACATCCAAAAACATTAATACTTTTTGAAATAATGAGTGCCTTACGTTAAATGAATTACACTGTATATCGCTTACCTTGGAAAATGTCTGAGTTGTTTTGATTCGTATTTGTAACTAAATTTTGGAGCCATAGTGAATTTTTTACTGATATTCCATTAACTTCTGATTTTATGCTTAAAATTTTATCATCGGTAACTAAATACTGTAAAAGATAACATTTATTTAAAATATGTATTATGTTAAATATATTATTAAGAGGATGCCACACCCACATGTGTTGTTTCTGTCTTACAAACGTACAACATAGCAAATTTTACATTAATCCATTTTACTTGTTATTTTTAAAAGTAGTCAATTGACCCATGATACAATTTAAAGGCAAGATTATTATCTAGACTCTAGAGCATTTTGGAGGATTTTATTGATATTATTTTAAAGTTATGATCATTTTAAAATGTAGTTTCAAAAAGGTCACAACTTGATTCTTAGTAAAAATATCATCGAAAGCCTCGGAGATGCTCTAGATAATAATCTTACCCTTAAATTCCAATTGTATAAGTCAATTCACTCTAATTTTAAAATGTATTATTGTGAACGTACAATTTGCTATGTTATAGGTATGACGTTATTTGTAAGACGGAAACAACACATGCGGGTGTGGCGTCCTCTTTAAGAAATTTAAGATAATAAAAAAGTAACTGTAGAGAATTGAGAAGTATTTTATATTACCAAATCTTGGGAGTTTTTGCTTAGTTTGCCCATATTTAAGTAACAAAATATGAAATTATTTTTTATATTTAAAAATAAAACTATTACTTCATAATATTATATTAATAAAGTTATTAGTTTATTTTATAAATATATAGTGTTATATACATACCAAAGGTAAGGTATTTTATGAAAGGCATATTCGATACAAAATATTCATAAATAAACAAATATAGTAAGAAGTCAATTACTTACTACAATATTCACTCTCTCTTTTACAGTTATGGCACACCTTAAAATATCATCATCAGAACTCAGAGACGATTTTTTTGTCATTGGCTGTCCTTTTAATCTTGGATGACGTTTTGAAAGTATGTCTAATAGCCATCGGGAGGCTTCACGTGCTCGATATCCAAGTAAATTTTCACCATTTTTTATGCAGTCAAGTTCTTTTAAAACTTGCCATGGTAATACAATTGTTGGATAACCATAATCTGAATAAAATACATGTTTAAATAAATAATCTTTATATATATAATTCTACTGTACGTGTGTTTGTAAGCGAACTCCAACTAAAAAGCTGTATAGATTATTTTTTGTCTGTGCTTTAGTGGGCCCTAGAATGTTTTAGATTCACAATCGGACACGGTAGGCCCATTCCGTGGAGGTGCTCAAACGGGAATGTTGAGATTTATGGTGGATATTTTTGTTTATAAATGGTTGCCATGGGTTTTAAAGATATTATAATAATAAATATTGGTTGCCAAGAAATCAGAAATAATTTATAAACAACGTTAATAGTTTATAATAATTAATAATTAAAACTAACAAAATTTTTTAATTTTTTTTATAAAATGAATCGTTATCAATAAGAATTTTGTAAGAAGTTTAGTGCAGCAACGCGTACATAAAACAATGCCATATATATATAAATAAATTAACCTTTGTGTGTAGATTGACCCCTGGGAAGAAGACAGGCTAATTTAAAAATGGTTAAATTTGGTTTTTTTTTATTCATCTGATATTAGAACGGTTAGGATTTTGTATAAATGATTATATTAATAAACCATAGATGGAATACAACAAAATTGGTATAACTTTGATACTTTAGAGTTAAATCATACATTAACGTACAAACATCAAGGGATCCGCGATCTACCGCAGGTAGATTGCCTACCTGATAATATACTGCTGCGAATCAGAATTATTATTATTATTCCGGGCAACGGAAAAGTTAAGATACATTTTGAACACCATACACTGAATATTAAATAACAAATTGAACAAAGTTTGAGTCATATAGATTTGGTACATTTAATGGGTAACAAAGTATATGAAATCAGCTAGTCTATATATATACAAATGCGTTAGTTAATAATTTACCAGTTAAATATGTATCTATAAGAATAGTAATTGATTTCAAATCTGATAAAAGTATATTTGTATCAATCACTAAACAGTAATTAATTCTATCACTGTGCATGATTGAATCCGGTGTCCACTCCATAGGTTCATATTCATGTTTTATTCTTCTTAAGTTATTAACCTTATGAAATTTAATCAAAATTAATAAATTAAAAATCAATGTATAAAAAATATTTTGTTGTTTACTTTTTCAACTATGTCATCTGTTTCAATTATATCTTCCCATTCCATAGACTCATCATTATTAAATTGCGTACTAAATAAATTAAAATTATATTTTATATTTATTAGGTTAATGAGCACTAGTAAGTGTTTCAAGAGCAATTTTATATTCACTACTGTTGTATTTGATTTTCCTTTTTTTAGATTCAAAAGCTATTATAAAATACATACCTAATTGATGTCATACTTAATAATTAAATCAAATTAAATGTTATTACTGTAACAAATTAATTTAATTCTTCAGTGAATAGAAAACCAAACATAAAAGTGACAAGAAGGTGATTGTATTATAAACAATATGGAAGTATCATCAAAGAATGAACATACACAATACATAGTTTAAAAGATCTTTAGTCAAAGAATTCTTAATCCAAAAGACTCTTCAAAGTATTGAATCACTGTACCTTAGCTTAAGAGGACGTCACACCCGCATGTGTTGTCTCCGTCTTACACACGTACGACTTGGCAAATTTTCGTCTGCTAGTTTCAATGGGGTGTTGTCATTTTTGATATTAAGAGTGAATTGAGTAATTGACTTATAATCAAACTTTTAGGTAACAACATTATCTGTATTCTGGTTTTCTATGATGTATTAATTTTTAAGTGAGTTATCAGTATGTAAAATATAAATATTTTAAAACGCTCATAACTCACTTAAAAATTAAAAAACCTTAAAAAACCAAAGAGAGAACATAGATAAAGTTGTTAAATAAAAGTTTGATAATAGGTCAATTCATTCTAATATTAAAACTGACAGCACTCTATTGAAACTAGCGAACGAAAATGTTCTATGCCATAAGTGTGTAAGACGGAGACAACACATGCGGGTGCGACATCCTCTTAATTAATATTATTTTTACTAGGTATAACATCAAAACAGTGGTGTAGCCAGGGGAGGGGCTGAGGGGGCTAAAGCCAACCCCCTCGAAATGTTAAGAAAATTTAAAAATTATTTTAATGGTCTGATAGTTGCTCAAAAAATCTTAAATTGTATTAAAAATATTTAAAAATGAACTACCTATAATATGTATTAACACTGTTCAGCTATCTATCTGTGCTAATACGTATTTAATCTGTAAAAGTGTAAAAGTCGATCAGCCCCCCCCCCCCNAAAAAAATCCTGGCTACGCCACTGCATCAAAATATTGGTATCTATTATTAGTAGTATATAAAACCCCCCATAAGATTACTTTATAATTACTTTTTTTTAATTTCAAATGCTTGTCGATTACAAGAAGTTTGTGGCCTAACAAAACTAAAAGAGTCTATTTCCTTAGATTTTGAATTTGTTAAAATGCATCGATTTTCAAGTTTTGTTGATACAATTGTTTCTGACGCTGTAATTAGATTATTAAATACAACAATAATATTATCATTATATTATTATTTTCCACATAATCTATTAACTATTATTTCAAGTCATGAATTAAAAAATAAAACAAATAAATCTCACCGGAAGAAGAACTAGATGAATTCATATTATTTAGAATCGGTACAATTGGTTTTTGTTGTACATTCATTAGCCGTTGATCAATACATTTATTCACAGAGGAATTGTTGTTTAAAATAATTTTTTTAGTAGTTGACACAAGTCCTGGTTTTTTCTTTTTGATACTTTCATTAGGTTGGTTTAACCGTTTTATTTTATTTTTATTGTTACGGCCCAATGTGTTTGTATCATGATAAATATTGTCTACTAAAAAAATTAAATAAAGAAAAGAAACAATGTACATTTACAGTTTGTATAGCGTAGGTATTTCAAGATAACATCTTAAATTAAATTTAACAAAAATAAAATATTTCTATTTTAAACTAATAGAGTAGGTACATAACAAAAATGAGAAATATAAAAAAATATTGATGAATGAGAAGATAATTGTATAATGTATAAATTTCTGTAGTCTGTTGTATCTTGTATGTGTTAGTGTGTTACCTAGTCATTAAGAAAATATTTTATAAACCCGGGGGAAAAAGTACCTTTTTATGGTTATAACTTATAAATTATGCTTTTTGTATCATAATACATTTATATATAGGAGAGAAACAACTTAATCTAAAGTGAACAGTGAAAGACGGGCAGTCTGTTGAGTTGCCTATATGACACAGTGTAAAAATTCAGACATAATTGCTACAATATTATAAAATATGGATAAAATACTAAAACAGTATATAAATAAAATTTTAAAAACTATATAGTTATTTATTATTATTATTTTCTGTTAATTTAAGGGTTCTAATTTTGTAGAATCATAATTTTTTTGTTGCATAAATATTATGTTACTACAGATTATTTAAAATGGTACTTTTCCATGGATAATATTTAAAAAAACTAAAAAGTAATAAAACAAATACAATTTTAGATTTACTTACTTTCACATGTTGATGGTTTTTTAATTATTCCACATTTCGAAACATTAAATTCATTATTACCTTTAGATTTGGCAGTCATTTGCTCTCTTGCACTTTTAAGTCTATTTTGTACAGAAGTTACTCCTGAAGTTACCGATTTATCTGCATAATTAAATAACAATATAATATTAAGCAAAATATAATTTTAAAATTAAAAATACAATATTTATGCAAATGTTTTTATACCAACAATTTTTTTAAAACTAAATGGTCGCTGGGAAAATTTTAAACAAGATGGATTTATAGAATCATCAATCCCAAAACTACAATATCCATTAAACAAAATTATTAGATGGTTCAAAAAATAAAACTTGAAAGTTGAAACTAAATCTAACAAAAACAGCTATTAAAATATTTACCGTAGTGAGATAGGACGCAGAAACGTTTACATAGACAACCAGGTCAAACAATGGAATCAAAAAGATGACTCAGTCAAAGATCTTTGTTTTTCACGATGAAAAAATAACATGGAATGTCCACATAATTAAAAAAAACTGACACAGAACTATGCTAGGATGAGAATTCTCCACAATAAATTTTAAATCAAATCATCCCTCCTCCTTCTGACACTTCAATAATTAGGTCACTGATAGGTAACCTACCGAATCTACCTCGTTTGAAAGTCATCTTCATCTACTAAGATAAATAAGATTCAAATTCTTCCAAATATATTTCTAATTATATGCCTAAAAGCACACTGTGGTTAGTGGTTTATGAGGAATCATTAGATTCACAACGTGAAACATGGAAGGAAACCTCCCAAAAATCAATTATAAATCTTCCACAATATGCTATAAGACTCAAACAGGGCCCTTCACTACAACCTGGTAAGTAAAACCCACAACAGAAGTCTGCGGCCTTGACTACGGCAGGTCATCCTCCTAATGGACACGGAGGAATTTACATCTGAAGTTGAAGATCAATACCAAATACAAAATATTATTTTTACTATTGTTGTTATTATCACTATCATAGAGCAATATCAACTCGATAGATATTAATATAATTATATAATTGTATAAAAATAGTTGTAATAGCAATTGATGTGCTGAAACATTTTGTAATTATTAACATAACATTAATTAATTTAGTTAAAAACTTACATGGTGTATTAGTAATATCCTTAGTACGATCACAGTGCCCAGTATATTTAACTTCTTCAAGAAGATGTTTTTGTACAGTCGATCTAGTATTATACTCATTGCGCTTTAAATTATTAGTATTACACAATTTAGAACTATGATTTTTCATTGGAGGTATATCTTGAAGACTCAAATTTTTTGAAGAATGATGAGATTCCAAAGTATTATTGCATTCATGAGAAATCTTATTAGATAACTTTTTATTAGCTTTTATAGCTTCTAATCGGAGTTGCATTGAACCGCCTCCTTTGAAGGTTTGTTTTAAAAAACTTGTGTTACATTTAGGTTCAAAATTTGAGTTTACATTTTTAGTTTTAGTTAAGTTTTTTGGTAAAGGAATATGAGTTGAAGTTTGAATATCTGTTTTATTAATAGATGACCATTGCTTATTTGTAATTTTTGACTCTTGAGCACTACTCATTGATTTAATAAAGGGCATATTTTGAACATTTAAATATTCTTTTTCATTCCTATACCTTGATAACTTTTCTTCAATTTTTTGTTTTGGTGCTAGTTTAGCACTTGATGAGGCATTTTTAGCAGCTTGTATGCGTTCTTCCAAAGTATTTTCGTAAGTGGTATTCCCGATTTCAATAGTATATCCAAATATACTGTCTTTGGAACTTTCCAATACTGAACTTTTTTGATTATTTTTTTCCATTGTAAATACCTGATGAAAATACATTTAATTAAATATTAATCCATTAAAACTAAAGTTATTGTTTTTTATTTTATTTTTTTTTAGTGAAATATAATATATAATTTGCGTTATCATTAGAGCACGGATTTATGTGCATTTGCATATTTGTAATAATTGTATGCACGTCTAGGGGGTTCTAAAATGTACACGGTTCATCTCACACTGAATTTAAGCACAAAATTTTATATTGCATATTTTGCATATTTAGAGGATTATTACAAATTGGTTCATAAATGCATATAACATGAATATATATAAAGGGTTTTTAATAAATTACCTATTTTAGTAATTTTAGAAGAAAAAAAATCGTCGACAGGGTTTCTTACAAGAATATTCTTAAAATATTATCATTTACAGATAATTTATTTTTTTTTAATTTGAGTTTTCTGAGAGTTTTAGACATTGTATTTTAAACAACCTAAAATATTAAAAATGAAGATTATAAAATACTGCATTTTGGTTTTTAAAGTATTAAATGTTTAACTACCTAGGTATTTAAATATTCTTTTGTTTCTGATAGAATATCTAGTAAGTACCTACTTTCTTTGGTGTAAAAATTTGTTTTTTAAAAAAAAAAAAATCACATTTTATAATGTTTAACATAATATAGCATGTAATTGCACATTGAGCCACTTTTTTCTTGCATATTTGCATCATATTTGACACTTTTTAAATGCATATAAATCCGGGCTCTAGTTATCATATAGAAATGCGAGGACTAATGAGTTAGAGCCAAACAATGTGCAAACAGTTGCCGCCCCTTACAACACTGCCACAAAGGACCAATGAGTTAAAAATATAGTAAAAATGACACAGAATAGTTTAAGGGCTTTGATATTTCAGCAGTAGGGGTATGAGAATGCAAGAAAAAAAAAATGATAAAAGGAGAACTGAACCCCATTGATAGAAATTAATATAATTTGTTTGCTACTCATATAATTAATTAACTTATGGAATGAGAGATAATTTTGATGAAAATAAGAATTACTAAAGTAGGTACTGGATAAAATGACCTATTATTAATATATCCATCACTAATAAAATATACCGACATTAGACCGATTATTTAAACTAGTATTTTTTTCGTTATTATTATCAGTGTGTTTTAACACAGTCAGAAAAATATATTGGGCAGAGGGGCTGAACAATTAACAACAAATAATAATACATTATTACTTATTATTATGATAATCAGTGGCGACTATCTCGACAAATATAACAGGTGCTCACTTAAAATGAACTAGTACCTACTCCCTACCAGTATTTCAGGTAACCTAAAAAAATTACTCATTTCACAAAAAACTTTTTAACCTACTAACATTTAAAGTTTATTTTAAAGACCCAATAGTTACAGCCCACCCAACCCAATTATGAAAGGGGTGCTTGAGCACCTTTTCAGATACGTGATAGCCGCCACTGATGATAATAATAATAATAGTATACTAAAGTGTCTATACTATAGTTTATTATGTTTAACATTGTATAATACTGGACAAAATGTCCACACCTCACAGTTATCCCCGGATTATTAGTGTGCTGTATCATGGTTAAAACTATACTGCGGCCCACAAAAACACGTTCGATTACGTGCATTGCCACGTATTTTACATACAGTAAATGGCATAAAGTGGTGGAATGACAACAGTCTGCATGCGTAAAAGTGGAATACTCTGTCGTGGGCCGCAGTGGTTCTATTAAAAACCAATAAACACAACATTTGTTATTACATTAAAATATTAATATTGATTCACAAACAAATAAAAATAAAATTATAATGCCTATGATTCAAAAGTGTTTTGATATCATTAAGTAAGTAACATCAAATTAAATTTAATAATTTTTAAATTTTAATTTGTAAAATTCTATAATCTTCTAAAATTCTATATATATAAAAATAAATGTATGTCCGTGTGTGTGTGTCCATATTACCATGGCAACCATAAATATATTTTTTTGAGATTTCCGTCCGTGTGTGTCTCCATATTACCATGGCAACCATATATATATTATTTTGAAATTTCCGATGGAATGTTTTGTATATAAATGGTTGCCATAGTGATATGTAAAACATACTGTTCATATAGAGTTGACAATTTTAATGGGCAACGTAGTGCAAGGGATCAAATATTTTTATACATATAGATAGATTAAGACCTCTGTGCAGAAGATCGGCTAATTTAAAAAGGGAGAGGACCAACAACAGGACATGCTCAAACAGGGATTTTGAGATTTCCGATGGAAATTTTTGTTTATATATGGTTGCAGTGGGTTTCAAAGCTATAAAATTAATAATATTGGTTTAAAATTGTTGTTGTGGTAACCGTTATATTATAAAAAAAAAACATATTATTCATATAGCGTTGGTATTTTTAATGGGCAACGAAGTGCACGGGATCAGCCAGTACGTAATATATTTAGAACAATAAGCTGAAGAGACAGCATCCGAATCGTTAAATGTTTTACAAAATTATAAATTTAACATGTAGGCTTGATGGAGGAGCCGCCCAGTGACAGCACTTCACAATGGAGTTTAATTGGTAAAAAAAAAAAAAAAAAAAACTATGTAAACTTAAGAAATCTTGAGGCCATATTTCGGCGCTCAAGAATTCCTAAACGAAAACGTTAAATGACTGATAATAATATACACAACCGATAAAATACTTACATAATAGTGTGGTAACGATTGGTAATAATTAATGCGAATCCATCAATAGGTACATGGGAATATTGTGTGCGAGAAGCAAATAAATATAATATAATTAATGTGCGAAAGACGAACACTGAGCTACGTACGAATTAATATATAGTACGTAGGTTGTGTATTGTACAATACAATAAAATATAAATCATTACACTACCACTAACTATGTACAACGTACATCGAGAGCAAGTAGGAACTCTGGAACTCATTTGATATTGGCATATTATTGCACAATGCACATTTTCACAGAAATAATGTTTTACTGATAACCATCGTCATATATACTATGTCTTTGAAGCCGATTTGGTCGGCCCCGATGTCACCACTGAGCATGCGCAAGACATTCCCGCAATTTTGTTACCCCTTCCCGCGCCATCTATTTCATCCCCACGAGCATGCGCAATAAATTCATCGGGGCCCCGACCAAA
This sequence comes from Macrosiphum rosae, assembly GCA_016617965.1. Lineage (NCBI taxonomy): Eukaryota > Metazoa > Arthropoda > Insecta > Hemiptera > Aphididae > Macrosiphum > Macrosiphum rosae. Next base: position 747 of record WHPZ01570321.1, on the reverse strand, counting down.
TCGGCTTCAAGCGCGGACCACGCGTGATAATACGCATAGTCATGCACAACTCATGCACAATGTTGTCATGCATAGACGGAACGTGTCGGTACCAAAACGCGTGTTGCTGTTACGATAGGGCACTAAGCTACGCCGCCATTTTGCGACTTTAATAATGTTATGTCGAAATATACGTACACAATATTATTATTATTATCTCCAACTCTCCAAGCAGGAGTTTAAACATGAAACAGCGTACATTTTGGTATTATATTTTTTTAACCGGGCATAACTGATATTATCTACTTCTCGATCAATTAACACCTAATAAATGGGAAAAACTTTTGAAAAATTGTGCAGATGATCCTTTTCCAAAAATCATCGAATTCGTACCGTTAGAAATTAAATTATTAAAGGAAATCAGGAAACGTGCAAATTTTCTAATGAGAAATTAAATCAGGAATCACGGCGGGCGCATCTTGCGTTGACCGGTTTACTCCATTTCGCGTACGAGGGTGACGAGACGCATTTTTTCTTTATTGCTAGGTATTTCACGACTTCACGTATTTATTATTCGTTTCATTTCGTTATCGGCTATCGCTTCATTATTGTCTCATACCTTATACCTTAAATTTGTTACACCTATATTAATTGATGAAATTTGTCAAATTGTAATAAATTATTATTATTTATTACTAGTATAATTATATAAACAACATGGTATGTTCGCAAAAGTCCAGATTTCGTCCAAGTCCGCGCAGTACGTCA
>WHPZ01570320.1:0-11412 GCA_016617965.1 Macrosiphum rosae | reverse complement strand
CCTAGATGTATAAATGTAATTCACAGTGGTCGTGTCACAACCAGGGGGTTGTTTTGTGTGTATAACACCCCATCACTACATTTATGCAAAAAATGTATTATTTACTACATATGTGCTTTAGATTTTTTCAAAATATATGTATTGCTCTTAATAGGTGTATAATGTGTTATTAAATGGTTCTTCTACATATGCAACTAACATAGGTATTAAATATCCGGTCCCATTAAAATTGTAAGTACATTATTTAAAATCAGTGGTGGACCGATTTAGGCGACAGGCGTGTATCTATAAATTTTTTTAGAACTACATCAATGCCTACTTATTGAAGATTTTGACTTTAAAAGAAATAACTAGTAACTTATAATTTTATTGCCTACTTGTTAGGTTAGGTTAGGTCAATGTTTCCTAAATAATTTCAATTTATACATTATACTTTATAGATATCTTCTATTCTTCTTTCTAGCATCAGCAATGAAACAATCTTTGAACATCAAAGTTATCCTTTCTTAGCCTTTAAAGAACATTTTTTTTTTTTTTAAATGTACATATTTCACAAAAGTTGGGTTGAAAGTACAGTGATATTGTCCAAAAACTGGAAATTCCATTAAAGGTTAGGTAGCCATTTATATTCAAATCATGAGTAACATCCAAAACACATCTCACATGAGCTTTTATAAACTTAAGATACCCTTCTGGCACAAGAGATTTTGGGATAGCTGAATGACTTGATTGGTAACCTCCAACAGTTGTTTCATTTTATTGAATTTGGACTGTCGTAAATATTCATTATGAAGTAACCGAAGACAAGGTCTTACAAGATGCATAGCTTCACAAATACAATTAAAAATTTTGAAAATTTAGAACTGTTGAATGGAAATTAGTAAAGTGAATACAATTTTAAAACTGGAAATAAAAAAATTGAGGAGGAACAAGTATAATTTTTAACCAAAATAGCTAAATATAAATTGTGATCAAAACTTTTTGACTAATTTGTAATTTTTTTTTTTCAGAATTACTAATAAATTACAAAATAAGTAGAGAAGAGAAGATAACGCAAGAACATATAATAATTAATAGGTATATATTAAATTTATTAATTTATATACAATAAGACATAATTAAAATAATTAATTCAAATTTGTATTTATTATTTCATTAATACTTCACGTATATCCTTGAAAAATTGATTAAAGTAATGTAGATTGTGTCTGAAAAGTACAAATAATTAATTTTGAATTTAATTTATATTTAGGATATTTTTTTAATACACTTACATGGTCAATAATATAGAACCTAGAAGTTCATTTGAGACCAGTAAATGATGAATGTAAGATCTAGTATGTTTCTTACAGGTCAAACACGTACACGAATCTTTTATTGGCACAAATTTCTCAAAATGGCTAAATTTATTTCAGTCCAAATCACACCAAAAAGATAAATATTATATAATATTATTTTACTACAAAATTAAAAAAAATCAATACATTACCTTGTATCTGTTAAACATATTTCATATTCATTCAAATTGTCTACATTTTTATCAGTCTTATGATGAAAAACATCCATAATAATACTTTCATTTCTGGAATTTAAAGCAATTGTATATTGAGTATATTAAGTATAATGAATAAATATAATTAAAATCAAATCAAATCAAATCTCACTTATATTTTAAATTGTAATCAAATATTAAGGCTGAATTGCGTTTGGTTGTGATGTATGGCAGAGATGAGTCAAACATGTCCATTCCACTGTTTATAAGATCAATTATTAAACTAGGAGTCCAGGCACCGAATATAATTTTCATTTTATCATATGGGATAAATTCCTTTGTTGAATAAATGTTTGTTTATAATATTTGTTATTATGAAAGTACATATAAAATTTAAATACGTAGATAAAGAAGTTTTTTTATTATAAGTACCATTGTTTTATCGATGATGGGTATAATAAGATCACTAGGGATTTCTTCAACAATGGTTCCATCAGTGAAAAATCCATCAAATAGAAATCCTAATACATCGTCATGATATTCTGATAAAAATGATGCTGATCGAATTCTTTCTTGTACATTATAACCACCTTGAATTGGAGCAATCACACCACTTTGTTTTAGAACCTAAAACAAACATTAGAATAATTCAATATAAGGATGTACGTTTGCTATTTTCCCATATACAGGGTGGATTCACTAAGCATGTTTATCTCCATTTTCTTTGATAATGAATTTATTCAAATCCTAAATTTTTCAAGTATACTTAAAGACCATATGATGTTTAATAACTAAATTTTGTCATTCCATTTAACTAGTGAACTGTGTTATTGCAAAAAAGGGATATGATGATTGAAATAATAGTAATTAATATTATTATATTACGATTTTATATTAATCGTTAAAATTTACTAGACTAAATATTATACCCATTTTATATTTTATACAAAACTATTTTCAAGATATTGTTATTCAAATTTTATTTTGGATATATTAACATGTTCAAAAATATATCTTGCCTAACAATTCATAGCAATATCACCCATATAACCCATATAACCAACCATTCTCATAAAAAAAAGGAAATTGAAACCACCTCTAGATAATCCTTAAATGGTATATAAAAAAAGATAAGTATCTAAATATAGGGTATTTAAGTAAACTTAAATATTCTAAAAAACCAGAATTTGAATCAATAAATAGCTATAAAAAATACATACATAATACACAAAATTATAATTAGGGTAAATATTTTTCAATTAAGGGTCCCAGTGCCAGTTTTTTAAATTTTCCACAATTCTATAAAATTAGAAAATTAAATTTTATATTTTAGTTGCCACATCAAATATAAGACTTTTCCACTATTTTAATATCCGATACCTATTTAGGGGGGGGGGGGTTGATAGGGTGTATTATATCGAAAAAAATGACTTTACAGGAATAACTCTCAAGCTTTGTAGAATTGTCGGACTTTGATGACTATTTTTTTATCTAAAAGAAGAAGACTTCCTACAGCCCGAATCAATTTCTGATTTTGTATTTTATTTCAAATAATTGTATTAAAAAATTTGTAAAAATATGCTTTTTATCTTAAATTTTTTAGACATATTATAAAGTTTGAGAATAAAATATTGAAAAACAGAGATTGATGCAAGCTGTAGAATATTTCAGTCTAGCAATTAAAAAAAAAAAAAAAAATTTAGTTGATTCTACAAGGCGGTATCGTTATTCCTGCAGTGTAATTTTGAGGACAAAATGGCATTGGCACTGAGCGCCTTAAGTAAAATATGGTAAATAACTAATATCTTTAATTTTAAATAAAGTGTTAACTGTATCTTTTTAAATTCCACAGTCATATATTTTCCCAACAATAAAAATGATAATGATTTTATTCTACTAAATAGATACTGTTGGGAAAAATACTTAATGATAAACTAATAATGAAAGTTTGAAAAATTAATATCTAAAACATAAAATTGGTTAAATTCAATAAATACTATACTGAGTGATTCTTTTATCATCGAACACTTGTTATTTAAAAAACGTTCATACTTTTTGAAAAAAAATATTGTTAAAACTTGTCAAATTCAACGTAACTTTGTAAGTATATTGCAATTTTAAATTATATATATATAATCCTTATAAACTTTAATAGTAGTTTAATCAAATAGTTTTTTTTTAAAGCACTAAAATAGCCATTAATTAAGTGTACCTGAAATATAAGAAATCCATTAAAATACAATGTTATCAAAAAATGGGACAATACAATATTTTCATAAACATTTGTTTGTAAGATTGATTAAAAATATTAACATTTTTTAAGCACCATCAAAATTAATATAAAATGGGAAAAATTGTTATCTAAATTTAAATTATATATATTATTTAATATAGAAAAAATGTGTTAATGAGAATTTTATACTTTAATAAATCTATAGATATTAGAGAATATACTATATATAAAAACAATTTTGGAATAGTTTTAGCAAAATATAATCTATGTGGTTAAAAAAGTATCAGTAAATAACTAACTAGTAAAGCTTTATTGTAGATAATTATTTCAACTGTTAAATAATTATACTGAGTAAAATATTTGTAAGTAAACAAATTACAATTTCATAGTAATAACATAATATTACTAATATGATTTGTTTTATTATCTCAAAGAATAAAAAGAAATAATATAAAATATTGTAATAGGTCATTAAACAATATTGTTTTGTAGTTATCTTTCTAAGAAATACATACTTGGTACATTAATTTTTTTTATCATCAAAATGATTAAAAAAATGCATTTCCATAAAATCAAATTATTTTATTCTGATTATTTTATTTCACTAGATTTTTCTACAATAAATCATTTTAATAGAAGAATGATTCATTTTTTAATTTGATTGTTTTAATTACATATTAAAATTTTTTATAAGTTTTGACAAAATTAACAGAATAGAGGCTGGAAAATAATATGGTTTAGTTACAAATGATAGTGTGTGTAATAACAATGCTATGAATGTACCTACAGACATATATTAGTAAATTACAGTGAAACCCGTATATAATGGACAGTCCTGGGACCATAAAAAATGTATGTCTAGATGTCCATTGTACACAAGTTTTAGTATTTTTTTATCCAAACATTGTATATACAAATCTATTTAATAAGAATATTGTATTTTTAAAATAATGTAATTGTATTAAATATAACATATAGGTAAGCACATACATACATAATTATAAATACACGCAATTAATGTAATCGTTATAGCCTATAACTTATAGGCGATATAAGAGAGTATGTAATCTGTTGGAATATGTGCTTTGATGTAAAATCGCATGCACATCATGTTGTTGCATCTGGTGATGCTGTTACAAAGTATGTACAAATTTATGAAATCATATTTTAGTTTGAACTAAAATATTGTCCAATATTAAGGTATCAGGGAGAAATATTACTGTTCATGTTTGTTATAGTCAGGCGTTAAGTCAGATTTCACAGTATATACTAAAAAATAAATTTGATGATGCTCAGATTACAGATGAGTATAAATACAACAACAAAGTACTGAATATTATACTTGAGTACTTAACAATAATAGGAGTGATAATGATGATTACATTACATTGCACCAGAATTATTTATCTTGGTTTCAGGAGGTGATCAGAATCGGAAATCCGTCTTCCCCCTACTAGATAAACACTATTTTATCTATGATAGGTATAATTCAAAATAATCACAAATTAAATGTAAATTAATGTATTGTATTATTGTAAAAAATTTAATAAAAATGGCTTTATACAGTTATATAATATATATATATAATTTTTTAGTTTATTTTGTTATTAATTGTGTAACTTTTAAACGACTTGACCGATTGAGGTAAGAGTTAAAGGTACTAATAGATTTGTTGATAGTCTTGGATAATGTTTATAGTGTACTTTTTAGCTCATAAATTATATAATTTATTATAATAATGATTCCCTATATGGCTATACATTAAAATGATTTAACATTTTAACTTATCTTAGAGAGAGCTTAAGATGGCTCAGAGTGGACTAAGCCCATAGACATGTAATAATGTAATATTATATTATATATGTCTATGGCTAAGCCCTCCTCCCCATTTACATTCATGATATCAAACCAAAACAAATGAATGATTTATCTTGAAACAGGGGAAAAGATAAGCTTCAAATATTGCAATAATTGATATTTGATACCACAGATATAACACACTGCATCTTATACTTAAACCATATACAATGGATGGAGCCATGGCCTTCAAATTATATATAACGATGATGCACAAGTTAGCAACGAGTCGCATATTTATAACCTATATTTTATTCTTATCTGTGATACAGATTTCAGCTTATTACCAATACATGTTATAATTTTATTTCATTAAAATATTTATTATTCATTAACAGTTATTGTACATAAATTATGATCTTAGACAGAATGTATAGAGATAAATATACGACTAGTTCCAACTTCCAAGCGCATGCGCAGTAGAGGACACTTACCAGGTGACTCATCAGTCGTTGCTATCATGTACATTAAAATATAGGGCCGTGGTTCCATTCATTGATCTAAAGTTTAATATCTATGCGACTATGCTTAAAACAGTGTTTGCCGGTTTAATGATATGACTTTGGTACTGGAAAAAACTGATAGCATAATTATTGACTAATAAACACTATACTCTGTCCAGTGAGAGAATTCTCCAATTTTGTGCAATCCTACGCAACACTCTGCCATCGACACCGGTTCCACTGCACGGGGATGCACAAAAGAACTGATTTTTGTCGTCCTGAGACGTCTTCTCTCACTGGACAGGATATAAATATATAAATCAAAATTAAAAATAATAACAAAATGTATATCAAATTTATATAATATAATGTTACATGTTTTATCATTGGATATTTAATTTAGTTTAGTTTTTGATTTAGTTCTAAAAAATATAATTTAAAATAAACATGTACATCATTTAGTGGACATTATAAAAAAAATAATTTAAATGTAAATATGTAATACATTTTTATGTATATATTTTATATTTTTATTTATTGGTTTTCACTCAATTTCACACAACCATTTTAAGCCCATACACCACGGTACTCTCATAATAGTATGAATAAAGTACAAAATTATTATGAGTAGAGACTGTTGTACCCTACTTAAACAGAGACCAGAATTGTATGCATTTTCTTATTCATACTGAGTGTATGCACAACTACGAGGGTTTCAAATCAAGCTGATTTCATAGATGAAATTCTATTTTGCATATAATTTGTGTATTTTATTATTTTATACACTTTTAATAAAAAAATAACTTTTTAATTATCCTTTGGTCTTCTTTAAAATAAAAAAGAAACAAAATCTATTAACAAAATCACATAAATCTTTTTGATAATATATATTTATATATATTATGTGCAACATAGTTTTGTTTTTAACATAGTATTTATAACAGCTATTCTGCTCAAAGAAAATAAAATAAAAAATCACATGGTTGCTACCACGGTTTATGAAGGACCTTTGATTGAACCCACTGAACTAAATATAATACAAATATAAAATTAATACATATAACATATATAATTTGTTGGTTAAGAATCTAAACATTTTTTAATGAATACGAATGTGATTTACTATAAGTTTTTATTATATTACAAAGATATTTTGTATTAATAATATGTACCATAAATTTAAAAAAAAAAAATAGTTAAACTTTTTTTTTTTATTTTGGTCTGAATTTGCAATGCATAATATATTATTATTATAATATTATATATTATTACGACATGTTTTGAATTTTTTGTGCATTTAGCAGCATATTTTGCCATTTTGATCATGAATAATTATATTCATATATGGCTTTATATGGGTAGTGATGTCGTACGCGATCTACCCAAATAGGCGATCTACCGGTTATTCCGAATTTCAAATTATCTTGATAATTTACAACTATTTATTTGTACGTTTATATGACTTCCCTTTTATATTTCAATTAATACGATAAGATAAAATATACAATAGCCTGACGTCCAGACACATCACCGTCACCAACTCGCCACAATCGCCGTCTTTACTACGCCGAAACTACTACCTGTTTCCTACTCGTTAGACAATTGTAAATAATATTTCATTATGAGTTCAAGAATCGGACATTTTTATCGTAATATTATTTGTGACAAACAAACATGTGTGAATTATTTAAAAAGCAAACAGTTGTTACCTCAAAATGAAGAAAATCATTTAAAGTGCAATAAAGTGAGAGAAGGCGTCAGCTGTGGTGGATATCTTAAAGAAACTACCAGAACAAGTAAAAAGAGAAATTCGGATGGATCATTTAAAAGGACAGTTACATTAAGATGCACCAAAAAAGGGTGTCAAACTTTTCAATCAATACGTAAAAGTAATTAGTTCTTTTCATACACTGATCTCAATGGTAGATGTAACAACAAATTATTAATTAATATTAACGGAAATTATGGAATTGGTATGGTATTGGGTTTACCTTAACCCTGTTTAAACAATGGTACTCTGGACAGGACGAAGCAACCATACTGTTGTTGATTGGTACAACTTGTGCAGATATGTCGTAGTCGATTGTTTTTCGAAACGTTAGAAAATGGGTGGGCGAGGTTGTATTGTGGAAATCGATGCATCTCTTTTTCAAGGAAAAAGAAAATATAATCGTGGACGTTTGTTATGTTCTGATCAAAGAACGGGAAATTGGTTCACGGGTACAAGGACCGTGGATATTTGGTCTATGTTGGCACCACAATGACCTTCTGAAACGCCGATTTTTCATAGTTTATAAACGTGATAGAGCAACACTTTTGCCAATTATTCAAAGAGAAGTTGAACAGGGAACGATAATTAACAGTGACCAGTGGAAGGCATACGCTACATTAAATGAACACGGATTTACTCACAAAACAGTAAATCATAGCCTAAATTTCATTGATTCAAGTACAGGAGCACATACTCAGTCAATCGAGGGTCTTTGGCGTATTGTGAAGAAAAGATACGGTATAAAAGTAAATGGAGCTTCATCATTACTCGAAAGGCAGTTAAAAGAAGAGTGGTGGCGATCACTTCATCCAGCCATGGATACAATATTTGACGATTTTCTTTCAGATATGAAAACAACATTTTTAGTTTAAGGTATTTTATAAAAACCTATCGTAATAATTTATATAATTATGATATTATTATTATTATTATTAAGTTAAAATTTTTTTATAAATAGTTATGTAATTGGTTATGACATTATTTTATTTTAAGTAAGATATAAAAAAAATACTATTTTTAGTGGATTTGGGTAGATCGCGCACTACTTGAAAACAAGTTTGGTAGATAGCGTACGACATCACTACCTGGCTTTATATCCGGTCTCTAATTATAAGCCATTGCCTATTAGACAATAAATTCGATGGTGTGTTAAAAACTCATACATAATATTGATAATCTGCACTATTATAATGTTTAAATGCTTACATTATGTCAAAAATGCTTTTTAGTATACATGACATAATATTATGCAATGACTTTGTATTTAATTTCACAACTTCACAAAAAACCATGCAAATTTAAGAACAGAACCCTATTAACCATACTTATAATGTTATTTATATTCATAAATTGTAAATGAGATATTAGATAGCTAAGTTTCTTTAAGAACATTAATGTATATAAATAAATAAATACTCACTTCTGATTGATGATGCCGTTCCAGGCAACCCTTAAAGAGTCTATTTGAAATATTAACCGACTTTTCAATGGCTGAAAGTGAACTATTCAAATTAATGTCTGAAATGCTTAGGGTAACATACATAGTGGGTTTGAATACTTCTATGATATCCATATACCTAAATACAATATATATAAATAAAATGCATAACATATTACATAATGTAAGTTTTAATTAGAACTGATGCAGAAATGTTATAAGTTTAATTTGTGTCTCATTGTAACATAAATTATTTTCTGAAACAATGAACCTTAGAAAAAAAATCAAAATAAGATGCAACTTATTTGTTTACATAATAACATTGATTATAAATACTATAGATTGCTCACTGGCCGGTTTTTTGGTACCACGACATTTTTACTCCCGGTAGATGGCAATGCGACGTGACTACTAACGATTACAACTTTACCCGACCTTACTAAACCAGGCAGCTGTGTTATTGGGTGCGGGATTGCGGTTAGTAAGGTCGGGTAACGTTGTAATCGCTAGTAGTCACGTCACCTCGCCATCTACTGGGAGTAAATATTTCGTGCCAAAGGAAAACCGGCCAGTGAGCAATCTATAGTATTTATAATCAATGGTAATAATATAATATATTTTATGAATTAAATGAATAGCAATAAAGAAACAAACGAAGAACTAGTTTTAACATTTTAAATTAAATTAAAATAGGCAAATTGTTTATTAATAATATAATATACAATTTTTTAAATAACTGTATAATTCTATTTACTTTTCATGGTTAATTAATTGATTTCCACTTTTTGTTTTTATAGCAACACAATCTTTTTTATTGTAACCTTGTGGGGTATCCACCGCATAGTCAATTATTGAGCAGCATGACAAGTATTTCTAAAAAATGGAAATATTTATCTTTGAAATAATACTTAAAACAAAAATCATTCAAATAGAAATTATGCAAGTAAATTATTAGATACTAATGGACAGTAAAGTATAAATGTCATTCTGTTTTTTGTGAATGTTATTAAACTTCAATGAAATTAATAAAATTGAATTGTTGTAATATTAAAAATTTAACCTAATGAAATTTAATTAAATACTCTTATGAGGTGAGTAGTATTGAAAATATTTTATATTTTTAAATTAATCATAAGGTTATGGTTTTTTAAGTTATTTTTTTTGTTAATATAAAACTAACGTCCAAAAAAAAAAAAAGTATTATTAATTACAATTGTTGATTAGAGTTCATAGTTTTTTTTTGTAGTTGAGCTATAACTGTGGGTGGGCCGGTAAAATGTTTAAAGTTGCCACTCTAAAATATAATTGTCAACCTGGCTCTGCTTTGATCCTAAAAGTCAAATATTGTATTAAAATTACAAACATTTTTCAATCAAGACTTGATTTAATCAAAATTAAAATCATTAATTTTCAATGTCTGAAATTCACAATACATGAATGTAAAATTATAATCACAGTGCAGCTGCATTCCCTAGATATTTTCATGTGTTTTCACACAAATATTAGTGAGCACTGAGCAGTATTAGTAATGAAATTAATATATACCTCAAGACCAACAAACGAGATAAGACCGTGTTTATACTCTTTCAGTGGTTGGAGGAAACTCAGACATGTTGGTAATGGAAAATTGAACAACGCTTGATCATCAGGTACAATTTTTTCAAACACTTCTCTTGATATGTATGGCACACTTCCACACTATAAAAATTACACCAAAAATATATAACATCGCTTTAAGGGATTTGGACTTTTTTACTTTTGTGTAAAACATGAATGCCGGAGTGACAACTTGAGAGTTTGAGTGTTGCAGTGATCCGAGTCTGGGTCCGTTTTTCGGTGGTATGCCATTTGGTCTGTCCGTGACAACTGAAAAACGTGCTTGCTCCATTGATAGGGTTCGAAAGAAAAATACGACGGCAGTACAAGGTTAGGTACCTATCGTACCTATATAATATTTTAATGTTCTTAGTTTCTTAACACAACTGCCTAAATCGGAACGTCCAAAAAAATTGAATTATTCAAAAATCAAAATTCATACACTTCATCTCAATTTTGCATTTTTGCCTTTTGCAGTTTTGCACAATGCACATCATCGACGCCGGTCAATCATTATTCGTTATCAGATTTTAGTAACGGTATAAAACATGATAGTACTATCAACATCCTGCCGCGCTCGGC
>WHPZ01570310.1:0-12191 GCA_016617965.1 Macrosiphum rosae | reverse complement strand
TCATTATTATTATTGCATTCATTTCTCGATTAACTGGCAATTTTCTATTTAATAAAACGCACGTGCCCCTGTTCCTCGCGAACTTGGTCCGCGTGTCTAAACATGTTTACATAGTACATACTCTATAGTCTACATACACGAAATTATATGTATCTAGGTAGTGACAAAAATGTTACTCGACACTAGACAGGAGCATTGTGCCGTGTTTAGCTCGTCGATGGTTTAATTATTACGTGTACAACAGCAAGTGCAGGTTTTGAAACCGGACAGACTGAAATTTTATTGCAGCGTGGACAATCTCTTTCATTTGCCAGCGGTGGCGATTAGGGGGCATACCTCTGCACTCGTCAGGAACAGGTCACGAATCTCTGCGCGTTTCATCATTCTCAGAGTCATTATACTATCCATTCCGGTCTAAATAATACGACATGATAACTAATAAGCCATAAGAATCGTTTTATTGGCCAAATATTATTTATTGGATTTCGTTTTCGATTACCTATAGTGTTTGCGTTGTTTTATGAACAAAAAAAAACCATTTTAGTGCACGACTTCACTTTAATATTGAAACATTGGAAACCTTAAAAATTAGAAATTATAGGTATTGAACCCGATTTGAAATCAATTTCCATTAATATATATTTATAATTATATGTTTTTATGGAGTACTTACTTTTTTCCTTGAAATAGTTAGAATTGGGCATTATAATTTACAGAATAGGTAGTATAGATTGCGAGGTATTATATCTGAACATTTGTTTTTAACGTGTATTCCGATATTTATTTTAACTCCATTAAATGGAAGGACATTTTTGAAGGAGACTGCGATGATTCCAAAATGTATAATACACGAATACATCAGATTATAATGAAACGTGATGATGGATATATTTTAAGTATACAATATTATTGTATTCTGATTTATTCGTATATGATATTATATGATGTTAAATCTTAGTGGTTAAAGTTAACATGTATCATTATAGTAGGAAATTTGAATCATTTATATCTATACACCTGTATAATATATATAATTTTATATATATTGATATAAATTAGCGATATATCATACTATTTTAGGGGCTCGTTATTATTCTGTATTTCATAATTTATTTAATTGAAATACTACGACTGGTCATAGTTCTGATCATATATGGGTTCTACGATCATTTTATTTAGAAGAGGATATAGACGCGGTTATATATATATATATATATCTATAAAACGATTTGTTATTTTTTGTGTTGTGTACTTGTGTACAATGGCGGCACAAATAAGGTAACGTTTGCGCACGTATGTATAAATTGAATACGCTTTGCACATTTATTGTGGTCATCCATGCCTGTTACCTATTTGTATGTAAAAACTATTTATGATGTCTTTCCTGGGCGGGTAGTCAATAGAAATAATGTGCACCTTTATGCAAAATAGTTCGTGTCGCCACTGGATTTATTACTAGTGTGATATTTTATTATATACCTATAGATATAAGTGCCGTCTACTGTAAATCTTCCAATGAAATTATTTTACGACTGAGAACTCAAGAGGAACCAATCATTGCTATTATTGTATGCATTTCAAAATTCCATAGAAATCTGAACAGGTATTAGATATTATATTTGTTCGTGTTGATATTTAATGGCTTATATGTCTTCTAGGGTATAAAATAATAATATGCCGGATATCATTTAGTTGACGTAATTGTCTGGAACAAATTTATAATTTCGGGTTATCTATTTTATGTTATTTTATTAAACAATAAGATGCATGTTTACAGTTCAAGTTCATTTACTTTATATTATGAATAAACCGCATTTGAAATAATACACTAAAAAAACAGTTTCAGATCTAATTTAATAAGGACATTTTTAAATAAATAAGTTCTTTTCATCATATTGTCTTTTGTCTGTTAGGATTTGGCTATACATTATGAACAATACAAGATTAAAATTTTTGTTTTCAGCGTACTTCATTTTAGTTAAGTTCAGTTTTCAGCATTGGTGCAAATAGGGGGGTGGGGGCTTGGAGAGACTTAGTCCCCCAAAATGTCCGTCAAGTCCCCCCAGTTCAAAATCTAGTTATTAGTACTAATTTTTATATTCTGTGTTACTAAGCAATATGGCTTATGGGGAGGGGGGCTTGAGTCCTCCCAAAATATTTAGTCAATTTGCGCCTATGGACTCTTCCGTAGTTAAAATATTAAATAATACTAAAATACCTATGAGATTACAACTGTATTAATATTCACCTATAATTGTTGTTTTTGTTTATCACTAATTTTTCCAATTTATAAAACAAAATTATTTAAATTATTGTTTGTATTATTTATTTAAAGTATTGTTTGTTATAACCAGTCGACTTAATTTGAGGAGGGATTTTGGATTTTGGATTTAATATTGTTATTATATAGGTACCTACATATTATATTTTATTGGTAATAAGCCTGGTAGTAAGATTTATGAGAATTTTATTCCAAACAGGAATCATGTGAATTTAATTGTTTGAACATTTAATGCACGCAGTACTACCTATATGTTTTCAAAGATTTATATTTTACACGGCAATTATTTTCCTTCAAATCCGTGGAAGGTTTTTTTGTTTGTGCCAAATAAATTAATATTTTAAGTAAAACATTTTTTTTTTAAATAGGTATTAAACTACCTGAGGAAAAAATAATTATCATATAGTTGTATACAAACTACTGATTTTATAAGCTACGTGTGAATGTTGAGATCTATGTAGAATTGAAGTTCACACATTATGCCATATTAATGTAGTAATTATGACTTGAGACAATGAATATTGAATTTACCGACTTAACATCTCGAAAATTATAGTGCATAAAACGGAGAACAGTATTGCTATCGTGAATGGCGGACATCCCCCCCCCCCGGCTGTTTTCAGCGTAGTAGGACATTTCCTCCCGATACATTTTTGATGCGGACATTCCCCCCCGTTTTTTTGTTTTTTTATTTTTAATTATTTACCTTCGAATATAAAATTATTATTTTTAACACATATTTTTTTTTTTTTTTGTAAAAACTGTACGTTAACTAAAAAATCTTTAATCTTAATTTTGATAAAAAAATAATAAACAATATTTAAAATAAGTTAAGTAAAAATATAATTTTAAATAAAAGTAAAATAGTATAGTATACTAATATTGAATTAGATGGGTAACATTGAAATCTAAAATTGTGTCCATAACCCAGTCAATTCCTAAGACTATTAATAACATAACATTCTTATACAATCTTACATCGTCATGAGCATTGAGTCAACATTTTATATCAAAACTGTTCAAAGCAGTTTAGTAGTGGTTTAGTGGTTATACCTAGTGGTTATAAACGTTTTAAAATAAAACTTCTTGTTTTAAATTTTTTTTTGTAGTCATGGATAAAAAAAAAATTCTTAAAACAGACAGAGGAGGTTTAAAAATTGTTTTAAATCGATTTTCAACTTCAGTATCTTGTTCGATTGGAAAGTGAATATCGTTGGTGCAGTGGGGAGGTCAACATTTTTTTTTATCCCAATAATTTTCAAAAGCGCCAAGAAAATCAAAAGGAAAATTAAGGAAAAACTGGATATTTAACGCAAAATTGAATTTAGTTTTTGGTGTAACTTTAAAAGAAATGACCATAGATACATGAAATTTTCACTGGTTGTGGTTTTGGTCGACTATTCTATGCGACAATGCAAACTACTCTCCTGTTATATGTATACGCATGACTTAATCTTCCTAAGTTATACAACATACGGTGGCGTATACGCAGTTTTATTTTGTGTTTCTGCAGGTTAGGTTACATATGGACTGTGGGTCATACGGCCGACGGACCAGAGTAAAACGATCCGGCAATTACCATCGGTGTCTTTTGTACGGATTATATTTGTAATTTTCTGGACACGATAATATTTTCAAAATATTTTGACTATTTTTTAGCTGTTTACGGACATTTACAGTTTTCAATTTTTTTAGTTTTTTTTTTATAAATATCAATAAAGTTTTATCTGTTGGGCCAAAAAGTGTAAAAATTTATATAGGTTATAAATTAGGTATATAAATTTATATAAGTTTATTTTTATAGTAATTTTAAGTTCAAATTTGGACGAAATTACATAATAAAAAACCTAGAATAACTATTTTAGTTATTTTGTTGGGATTGTATAATATTATTCGTGGGTACTTGAAACTTCTAAAGTGTATACTATTATATATCTATGATAGTATCACGGTTTGTTGTTGATGTATAACGCGTTATAAGTACCTAATGGATATTGTGATATGATTAATTTGGAATTTATTATAGGTACCTATTAAAGGTCAATTTTTTTTTTAATACCATAGATAAATATATAATACTTCTTAAACCTAGACTGACCTATACCGTCTCCTCTCAGAATCGTTTTTCTTATAAAATGATATTATATCATTGTATTCAAATTTAATACCATCCATTATACAGTGACCCACTTGTAACCTACTATACAGCAGAGCACCTTTTTTTATTGAATTAAGATTGAAGATTTTTTAGTCAACGTAGGTACAGTTTTTACAAAAATAAAAAAAATAAATATGAACAAAAACTAAAAAATATGTGTTAAAAATAATAATTTTATTTTCGAAGCTAAATAATTATTAGTAAAAAACAAAAAAAAAATCGGGGGAAAATGCCCGCATCCAAAAATTTATCGTGTGGAAAATGTTCTACTACGCCGAAAACAGCCGGAGGGAAAATGTCCGGATACCTGCTATCGTGTGTTTATCTTTATTGTTTATGGTAAATAAATAAAAAGTGATATTAGAAATGAGACCCGACCACCGCCCGAGTGTAGTGCAGAATTATGTGTTTGCCGGTGACATTGTTTGTATTATATATTGCATAACGATATATATCTCTCGCCGTGTTTATTGCAGGATCGATTTAGGTCACATACCAGTGTTTGTACAACGACAACAATGATGCATAGTGTTGTTACGGATTGGCTTTTAACCCGGACCAGCTGTATATATTGTGTTGGGGTTGGCTAGTTAGCGTTGGCCATTTTTTACTCAATACAAACAGATAATAATATAATGACGCCTTCTGCGAACCGTTAAAATCATCTCTCGGCCCACTTTCCGACGACGGATATCCGTTCGTTATTCGTAGATCCATCTATATATATACTTATAAATATAATCCGCACAAAAGACGCCGATGGTAATTGCCGGATCGTTTTACTCTGGTCCGTCGGCCGTATGACCCACAGTCCATATGTAACCTAACCTGCTGCAGAAACACAAAATAAAACTGCGTATACGCTCGCCGTATGTTGTATAACTTAGGAAGATTAAGTCATGCGTATACATTTAACAGGAGAGTAGTTTGCATTGTCGCATAGAATAGTCGACCAAAACCACAATCTGCAGTTGCCTATTTATTCTGTATGAATCATATGAATGTATATATAATATATTATTATACAAGCGTGTGTTTATGTATACTACCTGCTTTGTATGTAAAGCCGATCGGACAGTAGGTATAATCTAAATATCCAACTCGTCATTTTTAAAATGTCCAGTTGTAATTTATTCATAATTATGTTTTGTATAATTTAGGAGTATTTTCATGTTAAACAGGAATGGTATACCCTATATACACATACCTAGGTACATCTATTTTTTGAGTTGTATCACAATGTAGTACATGAGTAATATTGACTTGGTAATGAAGTATGTAAGTAGGTAACTAATAAGTAATAAGTAGAATAACCCATATATACCTACTTACAGGATGGTTGTATACTATTCCATCTTTAAGAAGACTGAGTAATGAGTTGATGTATAGTAATATGTTGGTGCATAGAATGCAAAAGAAAAATGTATTTTCAAGACGTGATTATGCAAACCAGTTTAGGTGGTAAATATCGTAAAATAGTGTCTCAATCGATGAGTCGAGTTTAGGACGTCATATTTGCTCAAAACCATATTTAAGATAAAATAAAATGTATAATATAATAGCCTAATTATTGTACCTATAGGTAGTAAAAATATACTTAGAACGGTTAATTATTCTGTACTATGTAATAGCTCACAGTTTCTTAGCTATAATTAAATTTAATCATATTTAGACATTTAGGAATGCATGTTTATAATATTTAGATGTCATGTCATGTCTTATTCGTTTTAACGGCATTGAAACCTACCTTATAGACTATTGAGATTCCGCTGTGATCCATTAATATCTTCTTTTGATCATTGTGTATGATTGCTTTGTTACCGTTTACAACAACCAAAATGTTTTTGGCTGTACAATTTTCAAATGACATTGTTTTGTGAAGTTCAGTTGAGAACTGTATCCCCTCTCGAAGCTTATTGTAACACTGGTAACGGGTTAAATCGGGAAGCAACTGCTGTTGGACTGAATGAAAAATTGAGACATGGTAGTTTTTTGCCAAGGGATCTTAATATATATATATATTATATATATATTGATATATCTTGCTATAGAATGACTGGGTATTAAGTATATTAAAAAAAAAATTGTTTTTGCAAATTACACAGCTGAAAATCAGTTAGCAATTCAGCATGTTTTTTGTTATCCATATACATTCGAGTGTTTACAGTATTTCCGGTTAGTAGAACATTCTTTCTAAACCTACTCCAGTTGTATGTCAATATTAGGTATGTATTCTAATATTATGACAAATTATATTGTTTGCATGTCTACTTTATTTTGATTTGGTTTAAGTGGAGAAGTAAAAAAATATTTATTTAAATGATTTGATTTAATTTCGTTTTACATTATGTAAATTAAAATAAAAAAGATTTTTGTTTATCATTATGACGTTAGAGTTGATCATTTAAATGTATTTTATGTAGCAAAATTGAAATATTTTTACCCTATTATACCTTCTAGTTTTCCCACTTACAATGTTACACAATGATATACTAAACTTTGAAGTACAAAATATGAAGCGAACTTATTAATACGTTTTTCAAAAGATTATGTTTCTATCAAAAAATTATTAGTTTTTTTTATCAACGATCATGTATTTATTGTATTGTTTTTGTATTTACTAATTATATTAAACTTGTTAGAAGTTAGGAATCATACGAAAACAGATGGTATAGATTTATTTCTTATTTTATTCAATTAATGATCATTAACAACAAATGTCATATTATACTATAATATAATACTATCGACAGTTAATCAAAAATTATTACATACCTACACATACATTAGAAGTTTAAAAATTAAAGCTGATTATTCGTATTGTTAAATATGAAATTATATACCTGTATTTTAACCCTTCTTATATTATGATCACTACGGTAAACATACTTATTAAAATAGTTGTAGATAAAATATATTATATTAAATAAATAATTGAGTGGAATGTTTACTACGTTTAAATATAATGTTTATATAGATAGTATAAGATAATTATAAATTCAATTTTTTTTTAAATTATAAGGTATTTTAATATTCATAATTTACCATTCTTGCATATACAATTTTCTTTGTATACAATATTTAAAGAAAAAGAAAAAAATATTTGTGTTGAATAATTAGAATAGTGTTGCGTTTGAGAGCATCTATATAATCATATACCTACGTATATTGAATATTATATTACAAAATTGCCGGAACTAGTAAAATAGAATAGTGTTATCGAGCATTACCTATCTGCATCAGCATAATAAATTGATTTAAATATTAATCTATAATTACTGTTGCCTAATTATTTTATAGAGTATTTAAATTAATTTCTATATAAAATTACTTTATATGAGGTATACTATATTGCTGAATTGCGACCATATAATTTACAGTTTTTATTACTTAAGACAATCTGCATGTACATTATTGTTATAAAACTGCAAACAAGATTTTCATTTAAGTGTTGTTTTTTTTTGCTAAGCTTCACCAGGCATGAAATCGCTTTTCATTATTTTTGACATACATTCTGAATGTTGCGTAAATCATTATTTTATTGGTATTAAAAAAAAAACACAATGCGGTGTTATTGAATAATTATTAAAATATAGCCGACAACGTTCATAAGTCGCTAAATGATTCATTATAACTCGGTAGGTAGTCAGTTGCAAATTTTTTCAATTACAATTATTATTATTATTAATTGTTTGATTACTTTTTATCTTAAATTCCCGTACCTTTTTTTTATTATTTTGTTAAGGTTTTAACAACTACTATGGTTATTACTTATTAGCCTACTTTAAAATTAAATACAATAGTTATAACCCCGGTTATGACTAAGTTGTAGAGTAAATTGCAGTATTTACAATAATTGTTACAGTCTTAAATTTATAACATATATTAAGAAAATTCATATTTATTAAACTACATTAAATGTATAGATTGTTTTGGAGTTTTCTTCGTTGATATTCAGTTGAATTCTCGGTTGAATTAAATGTAATATTTTCATATTTTCTGTGATGAAATTTGTGTTGTTGGGTTTATTCTCTTGTTGATGTTGGTAGTTGGTTTGTCTTCTGTGGGGATCATGACTCATTATTTGAAATAAAAAGTTAGATAGTTTTTGTAGTCATCTTGGTTTCAATGTACCTACTGCCATCAATCAGTCTTATATTATTTTCGACAATTTTTTAGTGAAATCTGTGAATTTTTTCATTTTTTTAAAATAAAATTATTTTTATTTTTATTTTATACATGTTGTAGAATGTATTAAAACGTGATGAAATTTAAAATTTAAAGGATACTTTTAAGTTATTACTTAACGTGGTTGTAGATAATTTTTGTCTAATTTATCGGTGATTCATGAGAGAGATTAAATCTTGATCGGATTTTAGGTTTATGATTTGGTTATTAATTTCTTTACCTCTATTTTCTTTTTGTTGCACAAATAAATGGACCATATTTTACATTTACATAATAACCTTCTATAGGAATGTAAATAATGAACCTCTTCCTATATGAAGACATGAATGCTCTTATACACGGCATACACATACACACACACATACACATTATATATACAGTTTAATGAAGGGAACACCGGATCTATAGTGAAAGTAAAAAATGCATTTATATGGAGTGTTATTTTTTTGTTTGTTTGTACAAACCGCACTGGTTCGTGTTTATTCAGCTTTTGTTTTCCTTTCAATCGGCTTGATAATGTCGATTCTACGCAGACGGATGTTTAATAGCTCAAGTTAGTTTATATTTCTAAATATCTTCAAGTGACTTTCAAATACTAAAGCATGTTTGCTGCTGCTACATTAACGCAGTAATGAAATCAAAATCGATAGGTATTAACGATCTATTGAAGACGCCGGGTTTAAATCCAATCGGTAAAGAAGTATTGCTTGAAAATAAAAATAATATATGAAATATATTAATTAACATTTTACTATGAAGAATTTTTTATTCAAACTTACTACGCACACCTATTTGTATTCTCTATATAACTTTTATTTCATTATGTGGGTCACTCCACATGCTTGTACTTAAGTCATTCTGTATCGAACCCATTGGAATATTGATCACGCAAGAATGTACCGGCTTAATTTACTTCCGGGTGCGTACAAATACAATAGATTAGTATACCAATTATATATTTTTTATAAAGCCATAGGTAGCTGTGATATATTATGTTATATTTGATTTTGTATTTTTTCGAAATGTATATATTATGAATTCTTTTGGACCAATAATTTTAGAAATTCACATATTTATTTACATTAAAGGTATAAGTACCTAACCCTATAATATGTATATTGTATGTCCATAAATTGATAATGTTAATGACCGCGAGTAGTTATTCCGATAATCTGATTAACCAACAAATGTTGTAAGGATAGCTTTATAACCATATTAATGTAGGTCTTGCAGTTTAATAAATTTATAATCATTTGTATTACTAGTATTTATAATCAATGGTATTATCATAACGGCGATTTCATTACTTGGATGGACGAGTATAAAATCCATAACGAGAAAAACCTGTACGTTATTTTTGGTCGACATAATTTTAATAGGTGTCTTGTAACTTAAAATAGTTGTATTTTGTAAAAATGAGAGTTTATGACTTCTTGTTAAGGATTGAGCCATGTCGCCATGACCAGTATAAAAAATACAAATACAAAGTAGATTTAAGCTTGTATGTGAATTTTATGTAATTACACTGCTGTTATACTTAAAAATGAATATTGTTCTATACATTATATTATTTCTAGTGTAATATATAACGTGTTATGAATCATTAATATATACAGCAGTTTCTATTGAAAATTGCAAATGTCTTAAAATAGTTATAGATAAATCATATAGCATATCTAAATAATTGTATTGGTACGTTATTTGTAAGAAATTGTAAGATATTGTAAGAAATCAAACTGAGTAAGATTCAAGTATATTATAAAAAACACTTATTTATATAATAAATGTTATTTTAATGTTTTTGTTTTTCATTTTTGAAGTGTTCTATAATATAATATACATGGAGCAACTTTCAGCTACTTGTCAGTTGAAAAGTTTTTAAAATTGATAAATTCAAATTTGAGTATACTCCAGGTGTATTAAGATAATTACACTCTTAACTTAATACTTTATTGTGAATGAATACTTTAGTTTAGGTATTTCATTTATGATATATTTTTATTTACAATATATAAACTATTTTTCTGATTTTTCTACCTAAGTATAAATATTTCTTCCATGAATATTATTCCATGAAAAACTCTTTTTCGATAAGAAGTGGATTTATCTGGTTGTTGCGCAAGCCCTTATTTCTATAAATAATTTGTCTTGTTAATTTTAATAGGTATTATTTATTTTTTCAGATTAACAGAATGAAGTAATCGAATCAGATAAAATATTAGTTTCAAAACAAGACACTAATATGCGAATCAATGGCGCTGAATCACTGTCATCGTCTTCAAAATCTGAAGCCGGTGAGTTTATTGAAATTAAATTATGTAGTTAATCAATTCTAATTTAAACCAACCTATTAATTAGCTTGATAACTTAAATCAGTAGAGTTGAAAATGTTTTAATTGTTATTTATTTTTACCGAATTTAAAGTATTAATAGGGCTTCAACGTTAAAATTAATATTTATTACACAACTACCTACTAGGTCAAAGTGTACAACGAAATAACGGTTAATTAAATTTCACCGACGCCAATTTAATTCCAAGGCTCGGAGTAATCTTATAGTTTATTGAAAAATGCATTTTTAAAACGTCTAAAAGTGTATAAAAATATTGTGAAATAAGATAATATAATTTAATATTAGGTATGTTATGGCTATTATACCTAAGTTTAGCAATGTTTTTGTAGAAAAAATTGTTCCCATTAGGGAAGGATTTTATAAAAATTGTATTCCATACCGTCATTAAGTAATTAAATCAAATATAAGATAGCATACTATAGATTGAGATAAGATTAATGCAAGTCGCAGAGTAGATTTTAATTGCTATAGCTCATCTCGTCCGTCTCTACTATAACGTGTGTGTACGTCGTACGAGTGGGCAGTACGTACTGTTATAGGCCGTCACGACTTGCTGGAAAGTCTTTACTGCTAGTTAATTTGAAAAATGCGCTAATAATAACGACTTCATGGGCCTCTTGATCGATTTTGTCGATTTGTCGCCGATGAATCGCGCGTTGGTATCACCGCGATGTCCGCGGTATTGCAGGTAGGCACATGGTGTTATTTTATAAAGGCCGATCACCTACCTTATTATATAAAAACAACTGCGATCGGCGCGAAACGGCAACAATAAAAATAGATGAATTCCGTTTTGAAAACCAATTTTCGCCGTCATCGTCTCGTCGTCGTGGTCATTGTTATCGCCGAGCGTACGTCATTATGTATTTCTTGTTTGTACTCTATACATTTCGATTTTCGGGCGTCGTCCCCGCCGGCGCGGCGGCTTGGCGCACATAAAATTGTTTTATTTATTGTGTTCGTCTGAAACGCCGTCGTCAAACTTACATCACTTAGGCAGATCGTATACATAATATTACTATACACGCGATAACAATATAATACGCATATAATATTATATTATACGTGTGTAACATACCCACCGAAGTAGTGTTAACGACACTATATATTATCTCGTTTGCAGTGTATATGCCGCTAGATTTCTTCGAAGGCCGTGGGAAATCCGCAAGAACCAGCTGCGCTCGGTCGTCGTCGTCGATGGCCGGTCCTATG
>WHPZ01570305.1:0-28414 GCA_016617965.1 Macrosiphum rosae | reverse complement strand
TTGTCGTAACTACGCTGTCTAATTATTATATTGTACGCATCTTAGCAGCGTTCAAGTCTCCCGCGACTATAAATTGTCGAGCGCATGGGTTAAAGGTCAAACTCGTTATTAACATAATTGTTATGTTATGATATAGGCAATGTACGCAACGGTTGCTGTACACGCCGCGTATTCATACGATCAGTTAAACAATATTAATTTTGGGGACTTAAAACCTTTATCCATTCCATATTTGATAATTTTATACGATGCACAAAGCGTAACTTTTAAAATATTTAGACTATTATTCTAAACTATTTATAATATACGACTCGTGGTATCGAATCAATAATTAATAACGATAATAGGTAACATATTATAGTCATTATACGATATTATATTATTATCATAATATTTGTGAAACGAGACAGTATAATAAAATACATATTTACGATCTGAGTTACGATTGTCATATAACTTCTAACTACCGTCGTCACTTATTAGTTGTCTTAAAAACGGTGCCTAATAAATTGTACCCACACATGTTAGCAGCGTTCGGATATCGTCAGCGTAGAATAGTTATAAGTCAAACTTGTTATTTCTTATTTGTGATGAATATATTTTAAGATATTATAATGTGAAATGTACGCAACAGCTGTAACAACATGATCAGTAAAATATTAATCACGAGGACTTGAAACATTTCTCTCTTATTAATTAATAACGATAACAATATAAGTGCGATATATTACTGTCATAATATTGACGAATCGAGATCGCATAATAAAATATTTACGATTATCAAATCAATAAAACGAACGACTAACCTCCACTTCTGAATATAGTTACATAGTGAATAGTTCCATCAATGGATAGACACTTCACACAAACCCTCTGAAATGTAATTAATTAAATTTAATTAACTTGATTTTAATACTAATACAGTAATACACTATATGGATCCACACCATCATTAATTGTGCTCATTTGTAACTACTCAATTGTGTATACTATAAGTAGCATATGCTGCTAGATATTTTCTCTCTGCATGGGAAATTGAGGAATCATAGATATGTTTTTGGGTATTATTCAGTGGAAAAATATCCAAAAATATCTATTAATATGCTACAATTTGTTAGGAATTTAATTGAATATATTATATATATATATATATTTGTTTATCGTTGATTAGCATTTCTATGGCAATAAACAAAGCGTTACAAAAATCAACTTCGGGAAAATCAGTTAGAAAAAAAAAGTTATACACAGCCGAATTTTACCTTTGTTGAAAATAAATGGTTATCAAATAATTCTTGTAACTGCCATCGTAACATATTATTCGTTTTCGTAACGAGTATACTACACTATCTTTGTAAGCATCTTAACAGTGTTTATATGGTATGCGACAATAAATTGGCGAGCGAGGTTAAAAGTCAAACTTGTTGTTTCTGTTTATGTTACGATATTAGGTATTCTATAATGAAGTGCAATGTACGCAACGTATGTTATACAAGCCACAAATTTATTGCGATCAGTAAAATATTAATCTGGGGTGATGAAAATTTTCTCTGGGCCGAATTTTATCATTTTCCACGGTGCACAGTGCAACTTTTAAAATATTTAGACTAATTATTTTAAGCTATCTATACCGCACGATACCGAGCACACCTTTCTACGAGTTACGGTATTGACGCCTATATAATATTTATTTCAATATATTATCTGACATACAGTCCATTGGTGTAGAGGAGGGTACACGCGGGTACACGGTGTAATAATTCGGGTGGTTACCCATCCAGGAACCAGTGACACTGGCCGGTGCTTGCACTTAGAACGCTTTGTGTAACCACAGCGCCAATCAAGCCACAAAATATAGCAATATTAATGATATGGATAAAAGATTTTTCTTCGATGCAATATGATTTCAATTTTTTTCTTAAATTCAGATTTAAAACATCTAATTATTATCGAATAATTTTAAATAACTCTGAATTTTGGTACTTTTTAAAATTATGTTCCTATAAAAATCTATTTATCATATTTGCATACTCGTTTGCATTATCATGATATTTCAATAATAATAGTAAAACTTTTGCACTGAATCTGTAACTGAAATGAATTATAACTTCCGATAATCTTCTGATATATTATTATAATTCAGCATCAGCTTTTTTTGGTAGAAAAGTGAATGTAGCTGTTAGTTTTGAGGGTTGAAGGTAATTTTCAAAAGAAAAAACGCAATTAAGAAAAAATGGAAAATTCTTAGGTAAAACCATTTTACGACAAAATTGATTTTGTTTTTTTGGTGTAATATAAAAACAGATGACCTATAGAATAGTCGAAATGTTTAAAAATTTGATATTTGTATTACCTATCATTTTCTATATATGGTCTAATTTTAAAAATATTTTGACTTTTTGAAACTTTTTTTTCTATTAATGTCGATAAAAGTATAATATCGATCAAAACTCTTAAAAATTGAATACAACATTTTTCATAAGTAACTCATCAAAAATTCTAGGAAATATAATATATTTGCCCAATTTTTTTTATATTCACATTCGAAGTTCAAATTTGAACGAAATTACATATTATAATTCATACGAAGAATATCGACGTTAGTTATTTTTTTGTGATTCACAAATATTATTCGTGGGGAAACTTTTACGTATATAATACAATTTACTGAAATACGCAATGACATTTTTAAAATATTCAGATTATTTTTATATTCAATTAACTATTTATACAACGAACATATTCGCACTGTAAGTTCTACGTCAAGGTTATATCAACTAAAATATAATTAATTACAATAATATAATCTGATACAAAATAATATATAATAATTAACTATACCATCTATAATAATAGTTAAATATTAATAATATGGTATTAAATGAAATGTATCCGGAAACAATTAAATTATCCTACCGTAATTATTGTAATTTAAAAAAAAATTGATTTAATAACAATAACAAAAACCTATCATAAAATATATAAGTACCTACTTTATACTGACTGACTGACCGTCTCCACCCAGAATTTATTTTCGTATATACTATAATGATTTATCTTTGCATTCAAATTTAACACATCCATTACAGTGACCCTTGTACTTGACTTCTAAATACCTACATACATGCAGACGCGTACCCATTTGTCGATCTTTTTTTTATTTATAAATATCCGTCAAAATCCTTGAAAATTTAATGCAAGGTTCCTTGCATGTGTTTAAAAATATGTGTTTTAATATTAATTTAAAACATTTAAAACACATATTATTCGGTATATTATTTTGTGTTCGCTTCAAGTTAGAAATTCGTAAAATTTGTTATATTAATACCCTGCAGGTTTTGAAATTGTAATACAAGGTTCCTCATAATTTGTTACTGTTTGAATGTAACAAATGTTAACTTTTCAAAATAACCATGAAAAAATAATAACAATTAAATAAAAAGGTAGTTTGTACTCAAAACTAGTAGGCATTCAAAAATTTGAAAATATTAAAAATAATATATTATAGATACAAATTTTATCGATAAGCCTTTGAAAATCTAATTCTCACAAAATTTCCCAAAATCAATTTTTATACCTAAGACTTGAAAATTTAAAAAAAATAGAAATCTCATAAATTGGCCTACATTGGCCCACTGATACCAAATGATCTGGAAAATATATAAACACACGTTTTTATTATAGAGAAGTTAAAATTTGGACATAATCAGTAACTATTTTAGTTATTTTGTTGTAATTCAAAAATATTTTTCGTGGGGATTCGAAACTTTTAAGTATAATACATTTTATACTGTATTACATTTACAAAACATGTAGGTTAAGGGTATGCTATTGCCTATTTATACAACTATACTGATCTACGGTAAGTCGGTATGGACTCAAAAGTTATTAAATATAATGTATATAAATGTATAATATAGAGTTGAGTCACCAGTTAACTTGAAAAACTTGAAAACTCGGTTTTTTATTCTCCTTGAGGTTAGGTTAGACTAATATCTTACAAGCTTTGCAATAATGATGAAACATGTTCGTATTGAAAATGCATCGTATTTTCAAGCTCTAGCGTTCTGAAATTCAGCGCATCGAACACGTTGATGCATCGCGTAGCATAGTAGTTTCAATCATGACTATAAGACCCGATCGTCTGATGGATATTATGAGCTTAAAACCACTGATAAGGCCCGTTATCACTGAAGGTGTTCTGAAATAAAGCGATTTTTATCGATTTCATATTATGTAGCATACTGTATTTCCATCAAGAATTGCAGCGTTGGATTACCGAAGGCTTAATTATCTACAATAATAAATAATATCTCGAAGCAATTTTTTTATCTCCCTTCAACATCGATTGTTAACGAGACTCGAATGTATTATAATAACATTATAATTAAATATTAATAATGCAATAATTTGGACGAATATGTATTTAACTTAGTACTTTTGACATTACTTAGTAATATAAATAGTAAAATTAATTACTATATAATATGACCCATAGGTATTACTTAATAATATCTATTTAGTTACTTTACTCAATATTCAATGACGACCTGACACTGTACTACCAGTGGTTATCTACTACCACCTTTTTTTATAAACGGTTTTCAACGAACAATTTATAATAATATATTTCAAAATTCCATTTTACTCGATTTAAAACTGTTGATGAACACAACAATAACTTAATATGAGCTATTTAACAATAACATGTTTGTATCAAAGCATTGCGTGTGTGATGTATCTAATTACAAGGAAACAATTCCTTAGGAAAATGGTGGGTAAGTGAGAAACTGCGCACTATTGTGATTTTTTTGTTTTTTTTTTTTTTTTTAAACATTTGTTTAACATTATCAACGACGAGCTGGTTATTAGCAGATTAGGTTTTATATTAATTTACATTAAGAATATAATTTATTATAATATACTAAATTAGTTGACCAACATCGGCTTATTTTATAAATTATTTAATTCTACATAGGTACTAGGTGTAGGACAGGTAGGTATGTGTATCATAAATTAACTGCTTTGCTAATTGTTGAAGATTTTCTTACAGAATTTCGTGCAGTCGATGTTTTTTGTATTTATTCAGTATATAGCATTCCCGGAATTCGAAAAATATGGGTATAATATGATTATTTAGGGTAATCTTCATTGGGCCATGAGGTGTTCGGTGTTTTGGTAGTTTAACCATTAAAATATGGTTTTATGGTTAAAATATTGGCACTCGTGTAATATGCTACTATTACCACTGCTTCGTTGGAGCAGTATGTAGTATCGAAAAACTTTACGAGTGTTTACCGTATTTTCCCTTCTGATCAGTGGTGGTCAAACGAATAGCGACGAGGTTGGTAGGGGGGAGGGAGAAGTGAGGGGATATTCTCCTGTCAAACAGGTCAAACTTTAACGAATAATATTTGATCCTTATATTTGAAAAACTCAAAAAAATATACATTATTCAATTTAATAATAAGATATGGTACGTCGTAATATGTACCTATATATTATATATGTATGTTTGCTGCATTTCAGCTATCAAAATAACAGCTATAATGATAATAACCCATAATAGGTATTGTGGATCGATAATTAACAAATCTTATTATTTAGTCGGTTCGTCAGTCGATGTTTAATAGGTAAGTATAAGGTATTAATATTTTAATAACGCTTTATGAGAAAGTCACGTCTGCCTCAGGCCGCTCAAACATAATTCGCACAGCGTCTTTTTATGGATACACAATAATCTTATGCATGTGTATAACACCATATTATGCATACCTAATATATATATATTATACGCACTGGCGAGAGTTAAGTCTACTAAAAATAACTTAAGTAGGTACATCCGTGAGTAAATCAAATATTAATAACCAAGTTTATTACAAACGTGGTGGGAGAGTAGACTTCATCGTAACTGTAATATTATAATATATAATATATAATATAGATATACTATACCGTCTTCTAGAGAGTGAACGCCCACTACACAATAAGTCTATAGATTCAATTTTCACGATATAAAACATAATTTTTGGTATATGAAATATTAAGTTTGCTCTTCGTCGGACGACGAGAGTTTTTCGTTACTATAAAATTATGATAGTATCGTATTTTATTTATTAAAATATATATGTGAGCTGAGCTCTTTTTACAAATTTTCGTGTCCGTGTAAAAAAACATACCTATGAGGTAGAAGTATATTATGAACGATTATAATATACCCAATGAGATATTATTATACGACAGTACAATGTATAAGATAGAGATGTTATAACTAAACAACACATTTGTAGACATTGTCTTAATTGGTGTGTAAAAACAATTAAAAACTTAAAGTGGGGTAAGTATTCTTACATTGATTTAACGCAATAAAATGTACAGAAAGGATGCACAAAATTAATTATAAGTTCCAAGTAGAGCGAAAATGCGCACCTGTTAATTTATAGCTGTTAGTCGGTTTTTTATTTATTTTTTTGTCATCGCCTTATTTGATTAATAATATTATATGGATTGCGGTGAAATTATATTCCTAAATCCTATGAAAATTGGATAGCAATGCAAAATTGAATACAAGGATCCTAATATATTATTGTTACAATGGCAGTTGAAACATATTAAAAATACAAAATTAAATTTTTTTTTTTATAATACCTAATTTAAAGTTCAAATTTTGACAAAATACGTATAATTATAGTTATATTGTTGTAATTTAAAAATATTATTAGTGGATATACTATGAAACTTTTGAGTATATTATTATATTTTATACACACAATGACATTTCTAAATTGTAATTTATTTTGACAAAAATAAATTTAACCTACTGTATAGTAGATAATAATGCTTTGTACTACAATTAATTATGTGGTATACTCTAATCATAATGATATCATAAACTTTACCTACTTAGTAATATTTATAGGCTGGCAGACGGTCTTCGCTCAAAATCGTTTTTCATATACAAATGTTTTATATTATTGAATCCAAATTTAACAACTTTCGATTACCATTATTATCCACTTACCAGCTTTTATTTTATTTTTTTTTTTGATTTCAATTTAAATATTAAAATTCTTGACTTAATTTTACCTGTAAAATGTGTAATAATATTAAAATATATCATATTACTTATTCGTGAGTAATTAGTATAAAATATGCATACTATTTTCTATGTCCTATGTATTATTTTAATTATTTTGTATTTTAGTTAAATATGCCTTAGTAAAGGGTTCATACATTATAATAGAGTCGAAGTATATGTTAACTCCATTACTTAAAAATATATTCATAATATTATTATAAATAACTTATAAATCGATGAAAATAGAACGTTTTGTAAAGATTTTATTCGAAACGTACTAATTACAATCGTCAAAGCGTATTATTTGCTGGAAACAGTACCTACACAAAAAAACAATTATTCTGAAAGACTTTTGCATAGGTACCTCTATAAAAAATAAATAAATACATTTTTTTTTTAAATCTATTTTCAGCTATTTTCTTAACATTTTTAACTCAGTATTGAATGTACAACAAAAAATTCTCTCAAACTCTCTCATAAATATTTTTCCCGAAACATTTTTAAAACTCCATTAGTGTGTTGTTTTTCGTCAACAATGCATAGTGCCTAAATTGGCGATTTCACTATAAAATAATTAAGAAAAAGTAACGAATATTTTCATATTAATATCACGAGGACGATTTACTTTTGCAATAGGTACCTTAAAAACAACGTACCAAAGTATCAAAAATAACGAAATAATTTACCACTTTGTTTTAAAAACTACCATTTCATAGTTATTCAGTATAAAATCAAGGATGATAAGGATAACTGACGAGACTGTAGATATAAAGAGTTTTAAATAAAAATATCGTTTTCTTAAAATATAATTGACTTGTTATTAACCTAAATATTATAATTATTATTAATATTGTTACCTGCGTGTGTTTCGGCGAAAGTATTTATTGATTTTATTAAAATATAACTTACATAAAATAGTTTTTTTTTTTTTAAGAAGCCAGTTCATTATACGTACAATTAACACTCAACACAAGCATAAAAAATATTATAGATTTAATGTTTTCGTAGAAAAATAATTATGCATATTTTATGTAATCATATTAAAATTACTATTTCAAATGAATGCTATTTGTTTTTTTTTTTGTATCTACGACACTAAAATATTGTCGTGATCATACGAAAATACGCTTCATATAGTATACATTGTATTGATGATTATCGAATCGATTTCCACATTAAAAAATCTTCTTCACAATAATTTGTATCTAGTCATGCGTCCAACTTGTTCCAGCTCGCCTCTATCATACTTTCTGAGTGACAAATAATATATTCGTATTTCATAACGGAAACCAATTAATTTTAAATACGTAATCTTAATTAATTGGTTTATCATGACGACGGCAGTAATGGGATCCGATACGACAATTGTTTGTTTAATAATATTAACTATTATTAATTATTATTATTATTATTGTTACTATACTATTGCATACCTACCTACCTTAATGATGTTTATTTATTAATTTATATATTAAATGGACACCATTTGGGTTTTTAATAACAGTTGTATGCATATAAGAAATATCACTGAATTAACAAATTTAACAGAACACAATGAACGGGGACAATATATTATTATTTACATTCTGTAGAACAATGTGGCCTTGGCACGAACGGGACATTATAGGTTGTTATTGACTATGTAATGGACATCATTCTCATTGTGGGGGGCATTTTTTTTCACAAAAATTTAACCGACCTGTCCGTAAGTAATAGGACTCCTGGAACGTACAGGTGCTACTTGGGACATGAATCTCAATCCGCTTCAACAAGTGTGGTACCTACGTCCAAGTGACCTCCAATTATTAATCACCTGGTAAAGTTAACAATACGTACTCTGATTCGTCGTTCGCTCTTCGTATAAAAACCATTTTAGTATCAATAAAAATATATTTTTATTTTTTAATTGCATTGAATACTAGTACCTATACTTATATTTTTCTGTAATGGTTCAAAAAATGTAAATACACAGCACCAAAAAAAAGTACTCCCATATTAATATTATGGCCTCCGAATGCAACAATACAAATTTTAACACGAACGTTATCAAATGTCATGAAATACTTACTTGCCATGACATAAAAATAGTGGATAGGTACTTGCAAATTATATTAAGCGACTGATCCAAAATGTAAGTTGTATAAATATTTATCGGTCTACTCGGTCTGGACGTCCACATTATAATTCTTTTTTTAAACAATCAAAATGTTATATGTAAATATTTTTATTCAAATTCATTGTATGTTCCGACTTGCAGTGTATTTTTAATCATAAATTATTCTACCGATTCAGGTGGGTTACCTACTTCACAATAGAACATTTTTACAACTCATAAAATATCAAATATCAAATTTTAAAATCAACATCTATTATGTTCTAAAGTTATTATTGTTATTATTATCTTTTTTTTATATAGATATGTTTTTGGGCTGGTTACATTTTTTTTTCTAACCGATTTTCGTAACGCTTTGTTTATTGTCATAGAAACGCAAATAAACATTAAAAACAAAAATAAAAATAAAAATGTAATCAAATTCCTAACAAAATATACGATGCTACTATAGATACGTTTCCACTCCACTATAGTTACCCAATTTATGTATCTAAGATACATAATATTTAGTTATACATAATAATTTAGTGGAATGATATTTATAATATAAACGAATGATTTTTTTTTAATGATATTTAAAATTCGTACTGATAGGTATGACCAAATGAAATGTGTAAAAAGAGAATAGATAATATTCTCATTACATATGTTATACGAACTACGAACCACCTCTGGTGACACGCTCAACCGTTTTAAAATTAATATTATTTTTACTCAAGAGAAAAAAAACATTCAGCATCAAATTCATTGAGAGTTGATTTTTTAGAAAAAAAATCTTATATTATTAATGTGGGAGGCATTTTTTTTTATTCACATAAAATAAGGAAAAATACAATAAAATATCAAACTTTAAATAATATTGATGATAGTAATAGCGATGATCGGTTACATAGCTTATACATTAAATTAATTTATCCGATCCGGTTTTCAGGAGAAAATTTAATATTATTATCATTTCATATGTTATTTTAACTTATGAGTATGACTGCGCTTTTTTTATTCAATAAACTTCACAACACGTCATATTCTAATATTTGTTAAGTATTTTTATTGTATTCGTACAAAAACATAATCGTCTACAACCGACCCGCGGCCCTCAAAGTCTTATTTTTTAGTCCCCCTCGTAAGACATATTATTATATAGAAAATATATTTAAAAAATAATAATAAGGCATTGGGAGATGGCGGCTGCCAGTCATATCATATCATCGACTAATAATAATAATAATACATTGTATTCAATTCATATTAATTTGTAATGTGATAACATGCGGTTGTTATATAATAC
Source organism: Macrosiphum rosae (assembly GCA_016617965.1). Lineage (NCBI taxonomy): Eukaryota > Metazoa > Arthropoda > Insecta > Hemiptera > Aphididae > Macrosiphum > Macrosiphum rosae. Next base: position 17,938 of record WHPZ01570305.1, on the reverse strand, counting down.
AATATGAATAAAAATATTTATTTTTGTATAGTTGAAGAAGGTATATGACACTTGACAATTTATCATGTCTCGTGTACTTGATATTATAGTCTTATTAATTTAATGTACTGAATATAATGGGCGACAGTTGTTGTGTTCTAATGAATTGCCGTACATACGAAATTCAGACGAAAATGTTCTTCCCCACAGCAAAACGGCCTACGATTAGAACAGTAACAACTATAATTATAATAATAATATATTATTTAGTGCTGTGCAGTTGAGAGAACGTCTCACCGGCATATTGTGTTGGATCCGTCTTACAACATGGCAAATATTGTCGTTCACCAATTTATAGTGTTGCAGTTAGCTTTCATAAAACCATTGGAGTGAAATAGTGATTTGACCTATTAACTATATAACACAATATTTAACGAACATTATAATATGTGTCTGTACTTTGGTTTTTCACGATGGAAACAATTTCCACGCGGGTTACTGGCATTTTTGAATAGTTATTTTCCATACTCATGCCTTACACTAGTGTAGAGAATCGCAAGTGCAGGACACTTCGGAACATAATATTAATTGGACATGTACATACGTTACACGTTGAATTTAGATTAGTCGAGGCGGTTTTTTGATAAGATGGTTTAAAATATATCGAAACGGTCGAATACGACACTTTAATATTGAGCATTTGTTATAATTTTAAAGCTTCTAGCTGTGAATTACTTGGATAATAAAATATATCCTCTGCGGTGATATGGCAACGACGGACGCAAGTCTTCACTGAGAGTTGTAATATAGCTACCAGTTTAGAGTTGACGTGACTATAATATTGAAATTTTTTTTTTCTAAATATAGGCCTGTTTTATTCTAATAAAAGTTAATAACCATGCCGAATAGGTAATATTATTATGTCACCATATTAATCACTGGAGTAGGTTATACATTTATGCCGCGGGTTGCACGAACGATCTCACTAAACATTTAATGAATCATTTGCGAGCTCTTAAACAACGATTTAGTGGTGCCCATATATATGATTGGTCCATTAAATTTTATTGAATAATTAAACAATCAATTTTTCACGCTAACCGCGGCATATTATATATTATTTAAAACTACGAGTTCGTATATTGTTGCACGTACACCATCGATAATTATAGGTGCATTAGGATTTATATTTTAGTAAAATACTAACACATATTATAATTATCTCATAACGATCATATTGAATATAATCACACAAAATTGGTTTTAATGAAAGCAAGTAAACTGATATCATTGTCAAATTTGACAAAAAAGTTCTAATACTCTACGTATACAAAAAAACACAATTTAATATCATTTATTTTCTAATCGTGCTCTTGACATTACTGGCCAGTACTTACCTGCCTTATTTAACTGTTAGTTACCGATATTAGAAATATTATGTTCTAAGTCGGTTTCTTATAGGTATTTTTATTTGTATCAAATAACAATAAATATATTTAACCTTATAATTAATTGTAAAATACAGGGCAAGTGGGTAACACTGTGCTGTACAGTTGAAGGTGTCCAGAGGGTCACTGTAATGGATGTGTTAAATTTGAATTCAACGATATAAAATCATAGAATACGAAATACGATTACGACCAAAGACGGTCTGTCAGTCTAAGATATCTCATATGATATTATTATTATTGCTGTTAAAGGAAGACATTAGTAATACAGAAGGTTTAACTAAATGTGGCCGAAAAAACGGCGTTGTGTGTTTAAAATATACCTAAAAGTTTCAAGTATCTATACTCAAGAATAATATTTTTAAATTAAAAAAAATAAATAATTAAAAACGTTATTCTTCGTTTGAACATCAAATTTTGTTCAAATTTTAACTTAAAATATCTATAGATAATTATATCTTAATATATTAAGAAAAACTGTGTTTGTATATTGTATAGATTTTATGAGAAGCATAGTTTTAAAGATTTAATGATCCTATAAATTTGAATATTTTATAAAGTTTTTAATATCAAATAATATGAAGATTTTCGAGATGAATTTTGAACTATAAATGCTTATAAAAAATAAATCATGCCTTTCAAATTATCAAGCACAAATGACCTCGAATCGAAACACAAAATGGATTTATATTGACTAAAACTTGCCGTACTTATGAATAAAGAAAATAATGTACAGGTGACCATATCGGTCTAACCAAGATAAAATTAGATGGTAAATTTACAACAATTCGACAAATAAGACAATAATTGAAGACGTTCATTAAATTAATTCTATTTAAAATTTTATAAAATCGAATTATGCAATATTATATTCGTTATATTCAAAATGGGTGAAAATTTGCAAAAAAGAAAATCGCTCTATTTAATTTAGTATTTTCCAAATCGTGAATATATCTAACAATCAATCAATTTGTACTAAAAAACATTCGAATGCATAGAAATCCCAGCCCTAGACTGATGACACAAACAATTATAATAAACAGACATCATTGTTAAATCAATACAGTTATCAATTAGCTCAGAATCTAAAACGATTTTATGGAAAATGAGAATGTACGCCGAGTAGAAATACAAAATTATTAATTTATTCGTGACACCCAATTAACCGAGAATGTTTTATTATTGTTGAGACGATTCGATATTGAATGTTTTATGATAAAAATATATTATTATACACAGGTATATATTTCGTTAATTTCGTCGATAAAACGTGTTCCGAAAATTAATATGAAAATATATTTAAATTGTTTAAGATGTTTAATTTAGTTCAAACTCACCCCCACTTACAAACACCTTAGACTTTTATGTTCCACTTAAATTTGATTTTAAATTGTGGTACATTTTTCGAAAAAAAAAAACAGTGTACAATAGAATATTCGATAGTCGTAAACTATACATTGGTAATAAAATTATTCGAGTACGCTCGAGGGACCTATCTGCTATACTCGTATATTTAGGTATTTTACACTACAAGCACTAAGGATGAGCCTTAACGAGTTTAAAGTTAAAGTTAAGTTTAAAAGTTTATTTTATTTTATCGTTTCTGCTTAACTAGTTACCGTTGGTTTTCAGTTAATTTAACTACTAGGTTAACTCAATTAGATGTTAATAAACGTGAAATCGACGAATTGTAAAGTTTACTTAAATATGGCGTCAAGTTAATTTAGTTTTGTTTTCAATTTTATATTATTAGATTTTAATCGATTTCGTTTTCTTGTCAATAAATATTTCAGGTAATGTCTGGCGTGAATTATTTGTAACAATATTGTTACCTTTTGTAGTTACGTAAGACTCTAACAAATACTGTATATAAATACTGTATCAAAACTATCTATATTTAGTTTTGAGTTGGTAAAAAGTAAAAAATAGGCGAGGTGACAATAAGACCTCGAGACAAAAAGACCACAGGTGACAATAAAATCAACAAGGTGACAATTAGACCACGCAGTCTTATTGTCCCAAGTGTTTTTTTAATTAAATTGAGACAATAAGACGACAGGTTTAAAAAGGGTTATAATAAGACCACGCGGTCTTATTGTCCACAGTTTTTGTAAAACTGAATTGAGACAAAAAGATTGCAGGTTGAAAAAAAGTGACAATAAGACCACGCGGTCCCGCGTAGTCCTTTTCCACGTTATAGTATACAAAAATAATAATTGACTTTTATTCAACTTATTAAAAAGTAAAAAAAAAAAAATTAACTATTAACTGTCGTCCTTAACTATTTGCGCAGTTAACCGTAAATTAAATCAACTTTAATAGAGAAGGGTAAAAGGATTGTGGCTTTTAAGATTATAATACGATTTATGATAAGGCTTTTGGCACTTTAGCGGTCTCGTTTCGATAGAGGGAACGTTTGAAAGTGGAGTTCAAGTGTCTGTAGCAATCAGTCGTCAACCGTGAAAATAGGTAACTGAACCGGCTAGAAATGATGTCCCGGAGACTTTCCGGCGCTATTTCGTGTGTGAAAAATTCTCAAGTCGAAAACAGTGTTTAAGTTTAGTAGGACTAACAAGTCAGCCATAACTGGTGTAAGACGATTGTACACCAAACTGAGCAATACTAGCCTTTGGAGGACTGAGTACATGTCTTGTGCTTTCCCATAATATGCAAAAGGTGTTAAGTTTAGCAAGTCGGTAGCCTCGAGCTAAAATCGATTAACGTTCAGCTTAGTCACCTAGAAATTAACTTTTGCCAAAAACATTGCATTTGAAAATGTTATCGTTATATGTATAAAATATAACAATGTACCTACCTATTAAATCATATTATTATGTAGGAAAAAATAATATAAAAACTTGTAGAAAAATTAATTCATCTAAAATTATGGGTTTATATTAGAACAGAACAAGGAAATAGTTTAATAAGAAATCGACGTGAAATGTGAATATCGATAATTTCCTAAACATTTTAACTTCTGAAACTCATTAAAAAATATTTGTGGATTTTACTCATTCATTTTTTTTTTAATTCCTACAATAACCACTAAATAGGTAAATATGTCGAACCTTGTATTACATTTTTATACCTTAGGTATATTGTATGCACTTTTCTTATAAAAAAGTAAAATGCATCTTCGGTATTTTTTATTTGGAATATATATATAAAAAAACTATAAAAACCATGAATTCAATTTTCAAGGTATATGACTGAGCATAAAAAATTATATGGAAATTCATAGAAAAAAAACTAAAATTACAAATCTAAAAAGGTCTATAGTATTATGCAGCTTAAAAATTGTTAATATAAATTGAAAATTTGACGGTTTATATAAAATACTAATATAACCATTTGGTGAAAATTTCAAGTAATTAAGCGGTTATTTGTTTTTGAACTATACCAAAAAAATTTAATCTATTTTTTCGAAGGCACCAAATGATTTTGCGTAAAAAATTCCTTCTTACCATAGTTTCTTTTTCTTCCCTAAACTTTAAATGTTTTTATCTTACAATGCAGCATTACAATACAGAATGTTTTAAATGGTATTTTTTACTTAAGAAATTTGCATTAGGAACATCATTCCAAAATCAAATCATTCGTTGATAGGTATTATTTGTTTCTTTTGCTTATTACAATAAACGAGGGAGCCAGAGGAGAAGTAATGCTAACTTGGTCCCTCCTCTGCAGGCTCTCGATACCAAAAAAAGAAAAAAGGTATTATTTTATTGTTTATTCAAAATTAAGCTGTAAATTACAATAATTTTTCAGATTACAATCTGTAACCAATGGTGACCAACCATTTACCATAAAAAAAAATAAAATAAAATATCGTTATAATTTCCTTCGTGAATCTTAAAATGATAGTGTCAGCATAGTATATTTAAATTGTGAATTTCACAATAATCATTCTTAGTGTTTACTTACATCGTAAAGCTTTCGTCTGACAAAGTTCCAAGTCTCCGACTATTATGGTTTATACGTTGATTCTCCGTCAGTCATTAGGTCATTAATTTGTTCTTTAAACCAGGGAAAAGTCACTTATGCACATGCAGAGAATGTAATATTTTAGGCAGGTAACAGTTGAAACGTAATACTCAATAATTATTTAATAGTTTATTACTAATTATGATATTTTTAGGTACGTGACAATTGAAACATAATATTACAATTTATAATACAATCATAAATAGCGTTTAAATCACGCTTAATGTTCTACTTATTATAATAAGTAATAATAGTTTGGAACATTTCAACAGGTTTTATTAATTTTAAATTCTGTGCTGGTATAAAAAAATATATAGGATTATAGGAAAAACTGCATAGCTGTCATAAAAAATGAATAAATAATTAGTGTAGGTACTGAAATATTCTCACTACGGTTGTGTCGCGCCGTTTATGACCGTTTAGTGAAAATTATGCTAATTGTGATACAGTGTTAAAAAAAATAAAATAATAAATAAAATGAATTCGAACAACTATAAAACAAATAACAAAGTGTAACCAGATACCAGTAATCGTCCAGCAACTGAACGAATGCTCAAACATACGAGCAGTTCGGTTCAGTTATCTAGTGACAGCGTGCAACATTAGTGGTTAAACTCTTCTGCAGGTACATGGTTCGTTTATTCATTACAATATAGTCATAAATATTTAGTTATACGGTTGTGTGATAATATTGTATTTAACGTATACTCGTTCGTTGTTTGTTCATCGATAGTGATATTGTTTAAATGTTAAGCTAAACTAATCAACAAAAACAAAATCATGTGCGATATTGTAATATTATAATAATATACGACGTGATCCGTTTGAGCGTCCAGACGTCTACAACAACAATCGTCGTTTAGAAAAGTCTCAACTGTTATTTTCATAACACATTTATTGGTGTGTCCTTGCAAGACGAAATTTTTTTAAAAACTTTATCCTCATAATTTTTTTTGCGTTTTTAATTCATCGAATTTCGATTTCGACATTTTTAATTTATATAGTTAATCACAAACAATTTTACGGAGTATTATACGATACACACAAATCGAATTTAAAACGAGTGATTTTTTTTTTAATAATTATTTACAAGTATTTAAGATTTGATGAAATGAGTAAGTGTCGGCACTACTGAGAAATTACCGTGACGGAATATTCCCGGAGTTCAAAATAATGTAAACATTTTTTAAATGTTCAGTTATTATTGACAGTCGTGTCTTTTGATTTGCATATTTTTCATATAAGTATAAATATAATATTACTTCGTATATTTTAAAAGTTTAAAGATTTATTTGAAAATCTTATCATAGTATATGTTAGGTATTGATCACTAGGTACAGTTTATATTGTTAGTTGGAAAAAGAGTGATTTTGTTCTGAGTAAGTACCTATGTCCTATATTGTATTATAAACTGCTCAGTTACTGATAAAATATTTTCAACTAGTTCTTAGATTCTAAAGGACCTAGAAAAGTTTAAACAAAAAAATCGAATAATAGTCACTCAAATGTTTTGTTGTCTTAACTCACTCGGAACGCCAACAAAATATTATAACAATATATACCTTGTGGTTAGCTCCAAATTTATTTTATCTTTTCACTAGTTCCCATGATTGATGGCAACGTTATTTAAATTTTTTAGTATTTTACCTCAAGTGGCGGATACTACTTTAGGTGTGGCTATAATAATATGGACTAGCGATATGTTCCGAATTTTTAATGTTTATTTTGATTTCCCGCCAAAATCTTGTGATCTGAAAATCACTCGTGATTTCACGATATATCTCGGAATAATATAATAAATTATTATGAATTTGTATGGCATCATTTGATAATATCAATACTGATTTTCTGCGGTATTTCAAGTTTTCGTCGTATCTATTTATTTAAAATAGATAATTTCAGTGTATAGAATTTTTTTGTTTAAATATTAATGACATTTAAGCTGATTCATTTTATAAATCGTACCTATGAATTTCAATTTTTTAGTATTAGTAGTTTAAAATATTTATTGGATTAAATTTTTATTCGGCACATATAGGTACATAATGTTTATTATTTTTTTGTTTACATCAGAGAACTTGAATCGATTAAACCAATATAGCATAATATTTTAATATACATTATATTATATGTTCCAATTGAAATCAAATGTCATATTTTTTTTATATTTTTAATATGTAATTTTCTTATTTACTATTTAGTATATAATATAAAAACGGCTTACATGTTCTAAAAAAATTCTCAATAGATTTGTGCATTAATGAGTTTCTAATAAATAATATGCTAATACAATATTAAGTGCTAGATTTCATACGACTTAAAACCAGTTTGTTTCATTAAATTACAGATTAAAATTAAATTATTTTCTTTTGCAATGTTGCAGAAAACACCAAAAACGATTACACCAATGTGTGTTTAATTTTAATTAATTAAAGATACATTTTGAAAGTATTATTCATGGTAACATCATTTCATGAGCAACTAACAAAAAAAATTAAAATCTTATAAATATTATCTTGTTTTCTTAAGAATCCAAATTCCAAATACCTATATAATTCACTAATATTATGGATTCAAGTTTAAAAAAAAAAAACAGAGGAACTCGCATCGGCACTGCAACTAATTTACTATAAGTTTGTGATTATTGTACTTCAGCCCAAAACAAAATACATTATTTAGAAACACAGGATTTAATAGTGTAAGACGACTTAGAAGTTTACACACAATCATTAAGGAATTAAAAAATAACTGTAAATGCATTATTCTCTTTTAAAAAAAAATCGTGTTTTTAAACATAATATCTATTGGACAAACATTCAAAAAATAAAATATTATTATTGCTTGGGATATTATTTAAAGACATTACAGGTACCAATATATAATATTATACTTAAGTAATATTATAATAAAATAACAACATTTTACGAAAGATGTAAACCAAACAGTTTGAGGTTATAATTATTTTGCTATTTTAGGTATAATTTTATTATAATTGTTCGAAAAAGAATTCAACCTTAACATGTCAACAAAAAAATATTCTGTAATATACAATTTGTTAATAATCATATAACTAAAATACATTTTTTTTATCAATTCATAAATACTCGAATGATCTGAACTTTCATTTGCAAGAAGGTTTAATTTTTTTTTCTCATAGTTAAGCTTTTATTAACAAGTCAATATGAACCTAATGAATTAACTTAAAAGTTATTGAATGTGTGTATTTTTTTCGTCCTAAAGCTTATATAGATTTAGTGTTGGATTTCCACGTGTAGTACAAATATTATTAGTAGGCTGTAGCGTATCTCGAAGATTGAAAATGATTAATTAGCATAAAAAGTATATATTTAAATATTCTACTGGTACGAAATAACTAATCGTAATTAGTTCATTTCATTAATACACCATGACAATATTCCTTAATGTCCTCAAATGAACAATTCGTATTTCCAATAATTAGTGTAGGTACTCGGTCGTTTTACTACCTATATACTTAAAGCACGCATATATTGTAATATTTGGCAAATTAATGTAGGTATCTGGTATAGTCTGTTATATAATAATATAATATTATTCGTATTATTTTAATTTTCATTGTACTCATATTATAATTACGTGTACTTGCAGGGCGACATTTTACCTTGAATGCCTTACAGACCAAATCATCATATTATACGCACGAATTGACACACGACAACAGACATGGAGATATCGGCGTTTTTAGTGTTCACCACGTGGCTCGTTTCTGTGCAGCAGTGTCTGGCGTTAAATTTAAACGCACTGTCATACCTCGGTGATCGTTACCGCACAAATCTCATACAATTTCGAGAAGACCCGTTGTTCGGTAATAAACCGATACTCGACGAATACGACTTTATCGTGGTTGGGTCGGGGGCGTCGGGCGCTACGGTTGCCAGGAGGCTGGCCGAAGTACCCGAATGGAAAATATTACTGCTCGAGGCGGGCAAACAAGAATCGATTGCCACTTCAGTGCCGGCCATAGCGCATTATTTTCAATTCACAGACTTCAACTGGGCTTTCAAAACCGAAGAGGAACCGAACGCCTGTCAAGGCGTCGTAAACAAGAGATGTTTGTGGCCCCAGGGCAAAGGTCTCGGCGGCAGTACGATCATCAACAACAACATATACACCCGGGGCAACGTAAGAGACTTCGACCGTTGGGCCGAAGCTGGCAACCCCGGTTGGTCGTACAGAGACGTTTTGCCGTATTTTTTGAAAAACGAAGACGTCACTATTCCGGAACTTAAACGATCTCCGTACCACGGTGTCGGTGGGCCAATGCCGATAAGTTATTCTCCGTTCAAATCGCAACTGGTCGAGACGTTTCTCGAGTCCGCACCGCAAGTCGGGTTGAACGTGGTGGACTACAACAACCCGAATAGCCACGTCGGCTTTTCGAGAATCCAAGGCACGATAAACTTCGGCAGACGGGTCACGTCGGCCAGAGCGTATCTGCGAGGGAACCTGACCAACTTGCACATCGTCGACGGAGCATTCGTTACGAAAGTACTGATCGATCCGAATACTAAAGTAGCGTTGGGCGTGGAATTCGAAAAGGATAACAGGAGACGAAGGGCCCGAGCCAGAAAAGAAGTGATCTTGTCGGCGGGCGCTTTCAACACACCGAAGCTCTTGATGTTGTCGGGCATCGGGCCCAAGGAACATCTCGAACCACTGGGAATAAACACCATAAGCGATCTGCGAGTCGGCGACAACTTACAGGAGCATCCTTCGTACGCGAACTTGGCGTTCACCGTCAATCAAACGGTGGGATTAATACCCGAACGTTTGTACAAGCAGGGGATACGCGAGCTTTTCAATTACTACGACGGAAATGGCTGGCTAACGACCATGGGCTGCGAAGGACTCGGATACGTGAAAACGAAATACAACAAGGACCCGGGGGACGTGCCAGACATCGAATACATTTTCGTTCCGATGTCCCTGGCCGGCGAAGAAGGATTGGGAAACAGTTTGTTGAGAAGAAGCATGGGCATACCGGACAGTACTCATTACGATTTGCACAAAGGAATATTCAACAAGGACGGATGGACGATATGGACTATGCTCATGTACCCGGAGAGCACAGGACAAGTACGTCGAATGTATTATTATTATTACTATGAGCTATATACGCATAATTATTATTCCGAAATATGTCTGTATACGATTTGTATATAATAATATTGTCGATGCGTTTAAAATACCGTTTCGTTAATTTTTCGTACCGTGATTACAGGTCAGATTGAGGAACGCCAACCCCTACTCGAAACCGTTGATAAGAGCCAACTTTTTCGACGCCCCCGTGGACGTGTTGCGCATCGTGGAGGGCATAAAAATGGTCATAGAACTCAACAAGACACCGGCTTTTCAGAAGTTGGGCTCCACGATGAGCCTGCGAACGATGCCGGGATGCAGACACCTGAGTTACGGATCGGACGCGTACTGGGAATGTTGCGTGAAAAGACTGACCATGCAGATGCATCACCAGTGTTGTACAGCGAAGATGGGACCGTCAACCGACCGAAACGCCGTGGTCAACTCACAGCTCATGGTCTATGGTGTTTCCAAGTTGAGGGTCATCGACTGTTCGGTCATGCCGACGATTACCGGTGCCCACACCGTGGCGCCGGCCTATATGATCGGAGAGAAAGGAGCCGATTTGGTCAAATCGACTTGGCTGAGACCGACGAGTTGAGATGTATAATTACAATGATATTGGTATAGGCATTATTCATTATTATTATTATAGTTTCTAACTAAATCAAAAGACTTAAATTAGTTATAGGTTACCAATGTCGAAATCGATCGTATATATGAGGTTATTGTATCATTAGCGCATATAGTATTATTATTTGCGATTTAAGTCAATTTGTATCGTTTGTTTTATTATAGTACAGAAAGCGTAGTGTATGTTATTATTATATTTTATTTCACTGTACCGTTACTCGGTCGACGAAACTTGAAACATTGAAGTAAAAGGTAACACACTTCTGATCATTTTATACGTATATTCATTTTTAATATTATAATATTATATTGTACTTTTCTTTTATTTATATTTTATTCTTAGCTTATACTGTATAAATATTGATCGAGTAATAATAATCTATTTTAGTAGCGATCATCATACATCATTATATTATTATTATTATTTTGATGTATTTATTTGTACGTAGTCGATGTTCCGTAAAGAAAAGATAAATATTAAAAGTGTTGCTTTGTTTATAAACATGATGTATTGTACATTTATATTATTATAATTATTGTTGAGCATAATGAAAGTTCTTAAAATAAATTTAAATTAACAATCCAAACACGATATTATTTTAAATGTTAACATAATATTATTACGGTTCGTTACTAAGATAAGACACAATATATTGTTGAATTTGTATAATACAATATAATATAAATAGTCTGCAATGTGGACCATTAAAAAATATTTGTATACATAATAATAATTATATTATCTATACGCATTTAGTTTCTAAATAGTTTGACAATAATAATTATTAGTGACATTGGCATTGTATATAGGTAGTGTCATAGAAAGTGCTTAATAACAATAATATTATAGACTGACAATATATTGATCAGAGCTTGAATACATACTAATAATAATAATATATTGTACATTTAGAATCAGTATGGTATGTTATGTTATTATAACTACAAACGGGAATTAAAATTATAATAGAGAAAAAAAAAATTGTTCATTTCGTATTTCGTAGCGGCACAACCATCCCGACATCGGGTCAACAGTTTAATCGAATAACTATGTAAATATAATATTACCATCCGTTGGACCGTGGTAGAAAACATAAATCATTTTCAAAACCAGTACCTATATATACATGCAGAATACTGGATCCCGGAGTCGTCGGCAATTCGTCGAGAAAATTAAAGCGAAAACGACTTTATAAGCATACCTACGACAATTTATTAGAACAACGCAGAGGTCATGAACGTGTTCTGTGGTTAAACTCGCAGATCTATAGAGCATATTATTGTTGTTATTTTTCTCTACACGAGTTCTGTTGTAAAAAGAAAAAAAACCGTTAAGACACAATATAACTGTATATCTAGCGATCGCAATCGTCGTTATTATATAACATTATTATGTCTGAAAAATTTGGTACTGCTTCGTGGGAAGAAACTGGTTTGGAGGTCAGCATAGAATAGTCGGGTATAACAGCGGACACTCGTTAAAAAATCGTAAGACGGCGGCAGTTATATTTTCAAAACAGATTTAAATTGATAACTGTCGGCCGGAAGTTTATTCGCAAATAATAATTATAATACTATGCAAATCGATCGAACGAGCGCACGCGATTAACATGCAGGTAAACTCATTTTTGTCAATTTCTCCTATAGAAGGATAAAGTCAGTATGGTAATATTATCGTATACGCTAGAATTATTAATGACAATTTATCGATAATACGATTTAGCAAATTATTCATCATGACCTTTCGCCGTACCACGATTTCATAACGCTATTATTGTTAAGTAGATAACTGCGACAAAATTTGCACATTAGCACCGACCTATGACAAACATGGCATCGTGATAATGTAAAGTTACTATTCGAATTTTCTTTATTTTATTAACATTAATATGTTTTTCTCCCCCTCAAAAACTTATTTACGATTCATAGATTTCCCTTGCATTGGAGAAACACCGAGTAGCGTTAAACGTTATTATTTTTTTTGTTTTATTACAAACAAATCGTGTCGAAATTAAAACTTACATTTAGTATATTGATAGATTTTAGTTTTAATTTCGAAAAAAAAATCGTTGGTACCTTATTGTCGAAGAATTTCAAATAAACGTTTATCTATCCACTACCTTACAATTGCAGAAATTACGAGAAAAAGTTTGATGTGGGCGGCGGTCATGGTCATCGGAGGAAAGAGCAGAGCTCATTTATTATTGTGGTTAGATGTTCTAATAGAAAAAACACTGCAGTTGTAGGTATACTGCGTTTGCGATCGGAGGATTGTATCGAAAAAAATGTTAGAGCAGTGGAACCAAAATAATATACGATGGAGAGAAGTCGCGAAGGATGGGGAAAGACGGCGGCAAATTTGTTTGATGTGATGGTCTCAAAGGCCGAACCCCAAAAAAAGAAAGAAAGGAGAAAACCACTATCTATAACGCGGTGTCTCTATTTTTGGAACATTCTGAGAAAACGGTTTTGCGGTCAAACCCATAGCTGGTAGTTACGTAAATTATTTTAAAAAGACATTTTTTTATCGAGGCCTCCAAGCTAGCGTATTCAATTGGACTCGTCTTTAAACGAGTGCGTGTGGAGAAAAAAATTATAAAAATTAGTATAGTAATATCTTTTTAATCAAAAAAGATAAATTAAAATACAAATCGTTCGGGTTTCGCGTGTTTGTGACGTTAATTCGACATAATCGGAAAATATCGGTAAATAAATCGTTTTCTTACATATTATAATTATTCCGAGATGTGTGTGTTTCTGATAAAAAAAAAAAAAAATTAAGACAGATAATAATATAAGTCGTTATATTTTGGACTTAATAGCTGGTAGAATAAGAAATAAAAAGGACAAAGACCTCGTGTGTATACACATATCAAAATTCCATTTTGTACTAAACATTTATTCGGTACGAGTGCCAAATTTCAGTAAGTATTGAAGCGGTCATAGTTAAATCGATAAATTTTATTGTAAAAATATTGTTATATCTACGTTTGCCTCGTAATTTATAAATATCACTGCACACCGTGAAAAACATACGCGGTAATAATATTGCTATAATATTATATTATAATATAATTTTTTTTTTTTGCAAATGTTATTCATATTTAATTTCCAGCTCACCGTTTGTTTAAGCTTTGTTATTATGAAAAAAAATTAAACGTTAATATCCGTACTTATACAACCTGTTGAAATTATAAATAATTGTTTGCGGATAGTTCACATAAACATTACAACTATAATACCTACCTGCCTATATAATATCATATTGTTCATAAAAAGTAATTTTTTTTTGTGTTTTGCATAATATGGTTAGGTACTTAGAAATAACAATTTCTTGTTGCGTACAACGTGTACATTATTATTAATACTTACAACGATTGTATTTTATCTTATATACAACAATTACATAGAAATATTTTTAAAAACCTGTCAGTATTTTATTATAATATTATAATATTAATTTAAATAATCAAGTTATTGTCTACTATATTATATAGCTACAGACGTTTTAAAAAATATATAACAAAACCAATACGAAAATGTGAGTTTGAATTTAAAATTAAAAAAAAAAAAATGAACGAGTTTTTTTTTTAAATCTAAATGTAATGTTGTGAATTTTTAGTACCTATAAGTACTACGCTATTAAAAAGCGTTTAATGATTTATTTATTTTGAAACACCATTCGTTATAACATAGTTTTCCGACAACTTAAATTGGTGCAAAATACAATAATACTTAACGGTAAAAAATCCATAACCTGAAACTTCTGAGACATTTTAACAATAATGTTGTAACGATAATGACGACTCGTTAAAATGATATTATTATCAACCGCTTAACGTCGAGGTCCGTCACTGCAACTGTATTTTGATAATTTTTTTTTCGCTCGCACGTGAAAATTATAACCTAATGTCATACGACGGACTATTCCAAATCGGAAGTCGGAGAAAATTGCTTTCTAGCGATGAACGACAGGTCCCGGTCGATCGGCTTCGTGTCGTCGTAGAGCGCCGGCGCTTCGCACAGGATGAGAATTGTGCCCATAATGGACGCGACCGTGAATATCCACAAGAATAGTCTGTCGAGCACCATGGCCACGAAGCCCCAGTCTTGATCTTCCTGTAAGTGGTTGTTAACGGATTAATTTTATTTTTGACGTTTGAAACGAACACCTAGATTGAGGTCCATAACAGTAATCGAAGTGTCCCACTACACGGTTTGCAGATCACAATGTGCTCAACCTATTCAGGATAAGAATGCCCATATTATACGAATGAATGCCGATTACTGAGCTGCCATTAATTATCTTATTAATTGTTCTGGGGTAATTGTATGAACTATATGAGCAAATACTAGTACATATACTTGTATATGTTATATAGTATTTCCTTACTAAGGACTAAGGTAACTGCCGGTCACGGTGGATCAGTTATCAGCACTCATCCGCGAATTCGGACCTTCTTATTCTGAATAGAGTATACTAGGTGGTGACTTGGAGTGGTTAAGCTGTAAGTAAACGTAACTTAGGTCGCTCTAAGTCGTCCTGGCGAATACAAATGGTGCTGTATGCACTGGACGGTGTAAAAATAAATAATGCGCCAAGGTGGAAAAAACATTGGGAACCACTAAGTCTATCGGAATACAGTGACACCTCTATCAATCGAATCGGTCGGTGATAAAAAGAATTTGATTTATCGAAAATTCGACTTGTAGACTTTTCCAGATGTCGAGGTTCTACAACTGTAATTGTACCACATTTAATATTTCAAACGGAGCTCACGCCTGCGGAGTATCTATCCGAGATTTTGACGTTTATTGGAACGATACGATTTATTGTTTTGTCGTGTCGTTTTGGCGCTTATGTCTTTCACCGATACTCATAACGCTATGGTTATACATCTATGGTATATTACCGTGTTGTATTAGTCCTAGCGCTGCAAGTATGAACTTGACGGTGTACACTGTACATACTTTAAATAATGGTCACGGGGAAAAAAAAGTTTGGGAACCACCAACCTAGTCATTCGGAATACAGTGACATCTCAATAACTCGTATCGGTCAGTGATAAAAAAGAATTTGATTTATCGGAAATTTGACTCGTAGACTTTTCGAGATATCGAAGTTTCAATCTAATAAAATTGTTCTAAATTCAATACCTGAAAAACTGAAACGGAGCTCACGCCTGCGGAGTACCTATCCGGGATATTGGCGATCATTGGAACAATACGATTTATTGCGTTTTGTCGTACTTTTTGGCCCTTATGTATTCAACCGATATCCATAACGCGACTCGACCGTGGTAATAAATCTATGGTAGGTATATTACCGTGTTGTATTCGTCCTGGCGCTGCAAGTGGTGCTGAATGAACTTGACGTTATGGATGGCCTTCTCCAGCTCGAACGGATACTTCTTCCTGATGGCGGCCGGCACTTCGTTGAGCGTGTCGTCGATGGACGCCACGGCCGCGTTCACCAGCCGGCTGGCCGCACCGGCCGCGGCCGCTGTCCCGTTGCAACCGGTCCGGCCGGCAGCCGCCACGTACCGACGCAGAGAGTCGGTGGGTGAACCTCGGCCGGCGGGAGGCGAAGCGGCCGGCGCCGGAGGAACGTTCAGCGTGGCACCCACGCTGGCCGCGTTCAACCTGTGCGGGAGAACAAAAGAAAATCCGTCAGGTGGCGCCCCGCGGTCTACGCCGCCCGGACGATTTCCGTTTCCGGCGACGGTTAAAAAAAAAAAAAAAGGTACAAAAACCACAACAAAAAAATACGGTTTTCGTTTCCGGCAAATACGATAAAAAAAAAAAAAAGTTCGATTTCATCGTTTTCACCATAATAATTATTATATAATTATACTTCGCCCACAGTTGTTTCGTTCAAATTTTAAATATCAGATAGAGCATGGTATAAAAGATCGGTAATATTATTATGTTGCCGATGATAATGTCCAATGAGCAGTGTTGGGTAGTAACGTAACGGAAGTAACGCGTTACTGTAACGGCGTCACTTTGCTTGTAACGCGTTAAGTAATTTCATTAGAAATATTTCCAAGTAACGAAAATGTAATGTAAATTATTTTTGAAAAAAAATTTCTATAGAACAACGCGTTACAGTTTTGAATTATTAAGTAGGTACCTCCTTATTGCGAATTGAAAAAATATATATGTATAATGCGGGTATTATTATGTTTACCAATCTAATATGTATATATATTGAATTTAACTCGCCACAATTCAGTTTACAATGGTTTTGACGTTTCAAATATCTGATTTCACCGTACAAATCACGAAAACAGTTAATTAAATTTATTATTGAATTCGATTCCTTTAAATGGGTTTCCTATGAAACCAGCTTGTGTGGAAGACTAATGTATATACGAACCTATTAACTATACAGGTTTTATAAATAATTAGCTTGTTCAATTTGCCTGCAGAAGATAATTGCCAAGAGATAAATTTTTTTTTTTGTAACGAGAAAGTAACGAGTTACTTTTCTATTCGAAAAGTAAAGTAATTTCATTACAATTTTATTTGAGTAACGAGTAACGTAACTAATTACATTTATCTCTTAGTGACGAGTAAAGTAACTTACCCAACACTGCCAATGCGCGAAATCGCCATTACCATTAGTATATTGTCATGCAGTAGTGAAGGGTTGTCGAACTCTCGAACACCACGAACTTTGATAAACTAAAACAGCTTTAAGTTCGTTTTATACAAACTCGAATACTTAGAACTGTAGTTCGAAAAATCAATTTGAATATCGTAATGAAATAATA
>WHPZ01570296.1:0-10275 GCA_016617965.1 Macrosiphum rosae | reverse complement strand
AATGTGTGAGAAGTAAATGAACATTCATTAATGTGTGTAATTCGTGATCGCACTTTTTGAGATGAATTTAGCCCCAATTGATTTATCGTTATTCGTTCGGAATGCAGGTAATATTTAATATTTTTATATCATTATGGGTGAGGATTTTTGATTGGAATACTTGAACTTTTTGTATATTTGGTATTTGGCAGTGCCCCAGACCTGTATACCGTACAACCATATTGGCTTAAGAAGATAACTAAAAAATCACAAACAAAAAAATAACTTAAAGTTAATGTGATGATCAATGTTGCGCATAGGTCTGATATTCTGATGGATAAAACAAATATTGAGCTCGCATCCTTTTATCGCAAATGTAACTAAATATTTTGTTTTTGATTTTTATACTTAATTTTATGACAATTATTAAATCAATCCTTACTAATTCTTGAATTATATGTGTGCAAGCATAACACAAGCTTTCAATAATTTCTTCTTTTAAATCCTGTTTATTTCTACATTTGCAACCATTACAATTTTTTTCATTGGTCTCTTCATTTTTAAGTTCTTTTAAACTAAGTTTTAATGCTTTAACTCCCATTAGCGAAACATATTTTGAATACTTAGTTGCTTCCATAGCTGAGGAAGGCGACATGTTGACTTCCATAATGCCCTGTGAACATAATTCAACATAATATTATTTTATAATGGAATGAAAAAAAATAGAAAATAAATTGAATAATTTACATACTTGGCATAATAAACAATTTGCTACAGCTGATGTTTTTTCAGATATTTTTTCTCCAGTTCTAAATATTGTGGACACAGTAGAAGGAAAATCGACTTGCAAATCGTTTACAAATCGTTCCGTAGTTTTTTGTATCGATTCATCTTCATTAGTCTAAAATTAATTGAAATATATATTGACTTTTTCAGATAAAATATACACAATGTCTTTGTATACATACAGCTGTTAAGAAATTTGAATGCATAAAATCGTCCAACTTATTGAACAAAGCATAATATGAAATTTCTTTAGCGGATAGATTCCTCATTGGTCGAATTGTAACTAAAGATGTGTTGTCATTATTTTTATTATTTACGGCAAGCCCCTATAATATGTATTAATGTTAGTCTTGCAAATGTACGGTTAGTTATTATCTAAAAATTATCAACTACATAGCTATAGAAACAGTGGCGGGGGGGAGGTCAGCTGACCCACAGTATTTTCCCCAGTTAAATGTGGCCTCTCGAAATGGCAAACTACATAGACATTTTTTTATTTAAAAAAATATGTAAGGTGGCGGATTCAGGGGAGGGGCACGTGCCCTCCTGACAATTTTTTTTGTAGCTACGAGTATCATAAATTAAAAATTCAGTTCATAAAAATAATACTAAAAACTATTAATTATTATTTATTATAATCATTATTATTTAAAAATGATAGTATGTATGTATTATTAATTAAAATTAAAATTATACAATTTATATGTACAGTCGTGAAGACTAAGTATTGAAGTAAAATAGCGCGTATGAAATGGTGCTTAAACTTATCAACTTATAATGTACCTAAATTCAAAAAACATGAGTATAAAAATATGTTAAATATATTATATAAGATTTTATGAAGTTGACAGATGAAATTGATATAGAAGTGAAATACCGTTCATTATATTATCTAGTTTACCAACCACTGTAGTGTATGACAAAATATTGAAACTGGAGTAACTGGACCTTTAAAATCAAATGAAGTATTGAAGTTCATGATATCACGAGACACGGTCAAAATTTTTACTAACATGTACCTACTACCTACACATATATTATATTATGTACAACTTTTATTAATAATTATTAGTAGTCCCTCCCAGGCACTGGGCGACTTTGTAATACCTAGTTGGTTGAAGTTTCTACACAATGGCCTCTCGTAAGTAAGGTAAACCCACCAATAAAAAATCCTGGGTACACCACTACACAGAAATTAATTTATTAATAATCAGCTATTATTTATAAAATCATAATATTGAATATACAAAAGAAATCAGTTACAACAATATCCTAAAGCCAGCCAGTTTTTGTTTTACATCCGGTAACTTATATTTATTTATACTGTTACGGTTTGTTGGACAGTCGTGTAAAGTATTCGAATAAATGTATTCAAATACTTTTTTTTAGTCATATATTTTTTCAATTTTTATTCATTAAAAAATATCTTTATTGAACTTGAAAAATAGTTTATATTTGTGACAAAACAAATTTTTCTATTGAAAACCGGGCACATTATAAGTTATAAATATAAATATAAATAATGGATTTTTATGCACTGGTGTCAAAATATGCCATATAATATGCAGTTAAAATTGTGAAAATATGCAAGAAAAAAAAAATTGTGCCTATGCATTTTTAATATTTTTCAACTGCTATTGTAAAAGTATATCATCAGGAGCCTTGTATTAAATTTTATTGACATTTAAAGAAAAAAAACTAAAAAAAATTAAAAATCAAGAAAGTCCGTGATCAGCTCCAAACGGGTCAAAATGTTTTTGGACATTTTATTGAGTATAGGAATTTATAATATAAACATATGGTGTACATTTACAGCAAAATAAGAATATTGGTACATGAGAAATTTAGTGAATATCCAATGTTGTAAAAATCTGAACTTTAAACGCTCTTTCCGGTAAAGCATTTTTTTTTTTTTTTAAAGGTAGACAAACGTGAATTTCTAAATCAAAATAATTTACACATATTCTTGATTTTTAAGTATTTTTTTAAAATTCAAAATTTAAAAGTTCATAAAAAAAAATGATGACATATCTGCCATTGAACCAATAAATTAGAAGTTTCGTATTAAATTTCCAAGATTTTTGACCAAACAAATAAAATTTTATTGACATACATCGAAAAAAATCTAAAAATGTCCTCAAACAGTTCGAAACAAAATGTTTTTAAAATGTTATTGTGTATAGAAAATTCAAATATAAACATTCAGTGAAAATGTCATGGTTTTAAGGTAATTTGTTTTAGAGTTACCTACACCAAAAACCAAAATCGATTTTGACGAAAATTATTAAATTTTATTTATATAATTATTAATTATTAACTTTTATGAGTTAATATGAGAATCCAAGTTCAGGAATAATTAAGTTTTTGGAATATTTTATTTTGGAAATATTAGAATTATTATACTCAATGTGTTGGTGAAATCAGAATTTCTACACCGTATTATCTACATCGTAAAATTAACTAATTAAAACAATTCTTAAAAAAAAAACCCAAGTGTGGAGGGGTAATTGACACTTAATTTTATGTATTGCAGTTACAATAGTGTCTTTAGAAATATTATACAGTGAAAACTTTGAATACCGGACACTCTCGGTTGCTGAAATTTTGTCCACTATTTGGAGGGTTCAGCTTGTAGTTTGTTCCCAAGACAACATCCACACTATTTAGAGGAGTTTTTTATGGGAGGTTTGACCGTATTATATCATCAGTAAGGACTAAGGGATCTAGTAGGTATACCCATAATGGAATATAATATGAAGAAATTATAAAATAAAATAATTTGTTATTTTTACTATGTCCAAAGATATTTGAGATCCACGACCTAGAGCTACATTTGAAAGCAATCGAATAGATAATTTATGTTCATTTTCTGCCGTCATTATCCGGGTACATTTTAACAGATCGGCTAATTTTGTTATCGCACGTTTACTAAAAATGAAATTAAAAAAAAAAATGAATAGATAAAAATATTATAAAAATATATTTATAACTGTTACCGAAGTTTCATTAACATATCTTCTTTTAATGTAAGGTCAGATAAATTGTTAAAAATATTTTTCAGTTTATCATTATGTTGGTCAACATTAGTGTCTTCATTCAAACAATTATCCGAATAAACAGCTGCAGCAAACTTTACTATGTGGTAAGATAAACCATATTTTTCAAAAAGTTCTTTAACTTTATTCACTTGATCCTGGGGATAATCATGTAAAACACTTTCTGAAATGGTTTAAAATTAATTCATTTTAATCAGTTTAACATTAACCATGTTCATGTCATTACCATCAATATATAACACTACAGGATCAAATGTTAATCTCTTGTAAGTAGATTGCTGTAGTCCTGTCCATATCATATGTAGTAAAGATACTGAAGATTGGGAGCCACTCACACATACTAGAACGCGTTCACCTCTATTAACTAATTTTGATTTGCCAACGGTAGCACGAAACTTATGAGTAACCATAGGCACAAAACAAGTCCTAAGATAAAAACTAGTTAGTTAAGGAAGTCAATTGTCCAATAATTTTTACCCACTTGCAGTACACAAATTTTTTTTGTAAAACAACATTTCCATCTTCGATTAAACATTTACGACATTTTAATTCTAATCTGTGTAAAAACAATAACGTCAACATCTCAAAATAAATAAAAATATAAATTAACTTTGGAATTTTTTGTTTATAAAAGAAATTAATAAATGATGATTCGACATCAACTCATTACAATATAAACACAATGAAATAGTCTTACGGTTCAATAGGTTTGAGTACTTCGAAGACTTCAGCACCTTCTTCGTTAACGCTACACATTGTCACGGAAAATCCTCAAAATTTCAACAGGGTATTGACATTAGCAATGTTCCAGAGTCTGGAATCCAGACACCACTACACCAGTTACCAATACTCCAGTTATCACGACCACACGACGTGCGCCCACGACTCCACAGTCTGTATATAGCACGATTAAAGATATATATAATATATAAGTATTAAGTATAAGTTTAATCGTGGTCTATAGCGTGTAGGAACTAGGAACTTGGAAGACCATGTGTGAATACCACGATTAAAGATAGACTTATCTATTAAAGATAGTCTATCTTTAATCGTGCTGATAACCGATTGCACCGATCGGTGATTACCATGTACCATACCATGGTTATAAAATTAATTTATCGGTGGTATAAATATGGTATTATATGGGTTTCGGTGCTATAGTATACGAAGTTAGCAACGGCAAAATCCATGTGACTCCTTAACACCGACACGGGCACACCGCACACGACAATACGGCATGATTATTAGGTATATATTATTAATTATTATTAATTATTATGTAGTATCTACCTGACTACCTATATGGCTTTAAATCATTGTTGTTAATAATATTTAATTATTATAGTAAAAATATCGATTCAGATTTCTGAAGAAGTACTATGGAGGACGCCAAGCCTGCCGAAGAGATGAACGGTCTGCCGCCTGCTGAAAAAACAAACGACTATGTTGAATATGAAGCAGAAATGGACACCTCTGACGAAGAGGTGAGTTTATACAACCTAGTTATTCACTGTTTAGATTTTGAATTAATTTATGACAATAAGTATATATTATTTTTAAGGACATCAGGAACACTGTTGGAAACATACCAATGAATTGGTACGATGAGTATCCACACGTTGGTTATGATTGGGACGGTAATAAAATCATTAAGCCCGAACGTGGAGATCAGTTGGATAATTTTATGGAAAAAATGGAGAACCCTGATTTCTGGTAGGATTTATTAATCAGTGATTATTTTAAATACACACTTATAATTTGTTGATCATAGGCGTACGGTTAGAGACTTACAAACTGGACAAGATGTCGTCTTAAGCGATAAAGATGTAGAATTGATCCAACGAATAGAGTCTAGTAAAATACCTGATTCGACATACGAGCAATATGCGGTAGGGTTTTCCATTACATTAATTAATGATTTCATGTATATTTTATAATCATATGTATATTTATTTAGCCATGGATTGAATGGTTTACATCAGAAGTGATGAACATGCCCATTCGTAATGGAGCTGATCACAAACGGTCATTTATTGCTAGTCGACAGGAAGCTCAACGTGTTGAACGTTATGCTAGATTAATAAGAGCAGGTCTTCTAAAAACTAGAGAACAAAAGCGAAGGGAACGCGAAAAAAAACGGGAACGCAGTTTCTATATGATGTGGAGTACAGACGATGCTGAAGATCAACATATGAGGCGAATTACTGATCATATACCTGCACCAAAGAGAAATTTACCATCTCATGCAGAGTCTTATAATCCTCCTCCTGAGTTTTTATTCAACGAGCGAGAAGTAAGTTATTATTATTGTATCTGTAGGTATTCTACAAACAGTGTTTAATATTTTTCTTCTTAGATGAGGATATGGAAAAAACAAGAAGAAACTCCTTGGAAGCGCAAGTTACATTATGTACCACAAAAGTATTCTAGTCTTAGACAAGTTCCAGCATATCCCAAATTTATCAAGGAGAGATTTACAAGATGTATGGATTTGTATTTGTGTCCTAGAGCTAGGAAAATGAGAGTGAGTATATTTTGTATATTTTATTATTAAATGACAAATTTATTAAATTATAAAATAATTTTAATATTTTATTCGTAGTTAACTATTGAGCCAGAAGATCTATTGCCTAAATTACCAAGTCCTAAAGATCTACAACCTTTCCCTACAGTTCAATCGTTGGTATTTAATGGCCATACTGATATGGTCCGTTGTATATCTATTGATCCACTTGGTCAATATTTGTTGTCTGGATCTGATGACATGACCATTAAAAGTAATGAATTTTATTTGAAAAAATATATATATTTTGATTTAATATGCGTAATAGATAATAACAAGTGTTATATATTTATTTAAAACAATCTAATCTTGTCCTTGTTTTAAAAAAAATAAAATATTTTCAGTATGGGAAATAAGTACGGGCCGTTGTTTGAGGACTATACCAGTTGGAGGTATAGTGCGTAGTGTTGAATGGAACCCAAACAAAGCTTTATCATTGGTAGCAGTTGTAGCTGATCGCAAATTATTAATCATAAATCCAGGTGTTGGCGATCATCTAATAATTTCCAAAACTGATTCTATTCTATCCACACCACCTGTTCAAGCAACTCTTGGTATGTTCTTTTTTGAAACAATTTTTTTCTTGTCTGTTGAGTGATAACTCAAACATTTATTTTTAGTCTCTGAGAAAGTCAAAGCAGTTGTACAATGGGACGATGCAACACCTGAAGAATGGGAAAATGGCATTCGTCTTGTGTTGAATCATTTTAAAGAAATAAAACAGGTAAATAAGTAATTTTAAGAAATTATTCAATACCTTATAGCTTGTGATTTAATTATAATAAGACTAATAAATACCTTTTAAAACAAACATAAATATTTCTAATGTTATCTTAAATATTGTCCACTATTACACAATTATGATAAATTGTACTTTTCAGGTGACGTGGCATGGTCGGGGAGATTATGCTGCTACAGTTATGCCTGATGGGGCTAACCGATCAGTTCTAATTCATCAAATGTCTACTAGACGTTCACAATTACCATTTGCTAAATCTAAAGGATTGGTGCAATCTGTTCTTTTCCACCCAATTAGGCCATTCTTATTTGTTGCAGTAAATCATTATTTTATTTAAAAATATATAACCATTGTTCTTTACTTTAAAAAAAAATTATAAATCTATTTTATTTTTCAGACTCAAAAAAATATAAGAATTTATGATTTGGTTAAACAAGAATTATTTAAAAAATTAATGAGTTACGCCAAATGGATTTCATCAATGGCTATCCATCCAGGTATACATATTTTGAACTTTAATCAGTTTAATAATTTATGCTTGAATTATTAAAAAATAATTCTATCATTGCATTTAAAATTTTAAAACTAACACCAAAAGAGCGGTTGATAAAGCTGTACAAGATACACATGTGTGTGCTACTTAAAATAAAATATTTATTATTTTATTATTTTTTATTTTTTTTTAAATTTTAAATTTGAGATCCATATGATCTAATTATTTAAGTTTAAAACAATGTTAGCCAAGGTTTCCTAAATTTGTACGATTATTGGCAAATGAGAATATTATAAACACCGGAACGCAATAGTACATCTGAAGTATTGAGTCGTGTAAATATTTTGGAAGTAATAGTTATTGTCTGGAACAGTGAAAGGGTTAAAGGCTTTTTATATTGTTAAAACTGCACGATACTCCTCTTTAATTGTAACTTAATAGTGAACAGTTGAAAAATTATTTATTTTTATATTTTAAAATTGTAACTTGCCTTAAATTCATTAAACACTTAATAACTTATTGGTTTTTAAAATTAAAATGCTGAATTTTATATAAAGTCATTTTTTTGTTTACTAGTTATATACGTCATGTTTTGTTTTATTACTATTTTAATAATCTTATTGATATTTAGGTGGCGACAATCTTATTGTTGGAACCTATGACAGAAAAATGTTATGGTTTGATCTTGATCTTTCCACCAAACCGTACAAAACTCTTAGATTACATTCAACAGCTGTACGTTCTGTTGCTTTCCATAAACGTTATCCTTTGTTTGCATCCGGCTCTGATGACCGAGCTCTGATTGTTTCTCACGGAATGGTGTATAAGTAAGTTTATTTGCTTTATCTTTCTTTATCAATGTCTTAAATTATTTTATTATTTTATTTTTAGTGATTTGCTTCAAAATCCATTAGTTGTCCCATTAAAATTACTGAAGGAACATGAGGATTGCTCAGATTTTGGTATTTTTGGCGTGACATTCCATCCTACTGAACCATGGGTGTTTAGTTGTGGAGCAGACAAAACTATTAGGCTGTTTACGTGATTTTTAAAATTTATTATTTAAGAATGGTTTTGAAATATACTTGATCATACACATTGAATATTAATGTTTTTAAACCAAATTTAATCCTCCTTAAATAATAAGCATGACAGTTTGGATTACCAACTGACAGTTAATTTTAATTCTGTTTTTGATGATAAAATGGCATCATTTTATAAAGAATAAGAGAATGGGTCTGTGAAGGATAACGGTGAAAGTTGGTACCTTGATGAATCACAGTGATACACTGATACTACAGAACAGGTTGTATCTAAGACTGGTTAATATTGCATTTATATGAATTATTTATTTGATAATATGTGATAACATATGAAAAGGTATTCTGGTAAATTATTTTTATACTTGTCTTAGCCTTGAGATTGCAAAGAAAATTGTTTGAGTTAATTTATTGAACTTGACAATTGAATAATAATTATGTTCGAAATAGCTATTCAAACTTTTAAATATTTGAATTCAAATTTTTGTTTTTCTAGAACTTTTGAATTTTATAATAGGTATAAAATGTTTTAAAGTTCAAGGTATTGAGGGTTTGAATAGTTCAAGATCCCACTCACAAGTCACAACAGAACTAAAATATCTCCTGTAGTTTGGATGAGAATAAAGAATCCTACAATAATAATTGATATATTGTATGATATACCTTGAACCTAGGTACCTATCTATCAGACTTTGTGGTAGGTAGTATTTTGAATAATTTTAGAATATACTTATGTATAGGTAATATTTAGCTACCATTGAAAACAGTTTTTAAAATGACGTTTATGGATACTCGTCTAAGTATCTTAACTGAAAAATAATTTGCACGTTTACGTGATTTTGACGAATTCAGTCAAAATTTTAACTTCAACCAATCATAAAACTTTAGTGTGGATTTAAGTTCAACTTTATTTTTAGTTACATTTTAAACAAATCACAAGGAATCCGTCATCAAAATGTCAAGTTTTTTGATTGTGCAAAAAATTATTTATTGACAATAATTGAAAATAAACTTAAAAAAATCGATTATGTGCATGCCTATAAAGCTTGGAATTATTTTACAGTATTTTATTTAAAAATATAGAATATAATTTAACCAATTTTAAAGTTATATAATCAGGCGAAACCAAAAACTTGTTTACATTTTACAGACCCATTAATTTATTGCCAATTTTTAGCAAACTCTTTGAAAAAATTATTCTTTAATGAATTCTACCATGCCTGCAAGGTACAAAAATCATATCATATAGGTACTCAATTCGGCTTTCGTCCAAATATCTTGGAATAATACTGGATAAACGATTAATCTAGAAACTTCATTTTCAAATCAACAGAAAAATTACCAACTCCTGACTGCATAATTGTCGTCCTCTTCTATATAGTCTAAAATCTAAATTAAATATTAAAACCAAACTACTTCTGTACGTACCTGTGGACTGTGATCTATGAACAGTTCAGCTGTATGGTATATTAATTTGGGGCTCTACAGGCACGTAATAGGTGCTTATTATTTTTTTTTGGGGGGGGGGATGGGAGGCGATTAACCTTTTTCAAAATGGTTGAGGCTTAAAAAATGTGTTAATTAATTACCGGTTACTAAAATACGGTCTTTGGGGGGGG
>WHPZ01570288.1:0-19376 GCA_016617965.1 Macrosiphum rosae | reverse complement strand
GTTGTCCAGATGCACCATTCCTGTTGAGGTTTTTAAGAACGAAAAAATTCAGCGTTCCCATGGCTCAAGACATGCTGGAACGGTACCTCGTCATTAGACAACTGTACCCACAGTGGTTCTCCAAACTGGACGTCGACGATCCGGTCATATCCGACATACTGGACAGCGGGTGAGTGACCCCGAATTCGATTCGTCGATCCTCACCCAATGGGGTTATAAAATAGTATTGAGTGAGACATGGGGCTAAAACAAATATGGATTTTCAAGCCTCAACGTTATCGCTTTCCAAAAAACAGTAAAATAACAGTTTTTACAGCTCACTGATTATCGAATCTTCTCAAATATACAATCAAATATAAATTATTAAAGGAAAATCAATGTGAAATGTCCCATTTTAAAAATAAATGATATGCATTGAATATTACTTTACTTGGGGACACACTTTAATTTGTAATTTAAAAAAGACATGACTAAATAATTAATACTTTTTTCCAAAGGCATTTATTTGTGTACTAATAATTGTTTGTAAAAACTCAGAATGATAATAATAATAAAAAAAAAACCGAACTTAACCATAATAATATGATATCATAGAACACCGTCCTGCGATAAATCATTTGTGGCCTTTGTGACTCTCTCCACCCCCAACCCCGAAAAAAAAATCATCTTAACATCGTAACTCATCTATCCGGACAACGCGATATAACTTAAATCAAACGCATATTACATTACAATTTATTATTGTTATCGACAGATACCTAGTGCCGTTGCCAGGCCGAGACGAATTCGGCAGGTGCGTAATGTTCTCGTGCGCCGGCCGTTTCGACCCATACAAGTACACGTCGGCGGACATGGCCCGCGTGCATGCGCTAATCGGCGAGAGCCTTATGGACGACGCCGAAAACCAGATCAAAGGTCGGTACCATGTATAGGTGCATTGACGGTCATCCTCGGGGGTGCCGCCGTCGGCCTTTCGTAATAAATAATATTATATAATATTTTGATACAAACAATTTGCTCGCACAGGCTACAGTTATGTCAACGACGAGTCTGGATTGCTGATGGGACACATGACGCTGTGGTCGTTCTCCGACCTAAAACGCATCATACGGTGTTTGCAAGTAAGCGTTTTCTATATTTTATATCATCCGATAAAAGCGGAGGATATGAATTGCCGAAATCGTCTAACTCGTTTCTGTTTTTTTTTTTTTTTTTGCAGAGTTCGACACCGATGAGACACAAGTCCACGTACTTCATAAACGTCCCGAATTTCGCGGACAAGTTTTTCACAGCTACGGTTTCGTTTTTAAACTCCAAGCTCAAGAGCCGAGTTAAGGTACACACATAACTCCTATATTTATTACGAGTAGTAGTTGCGATCTGCAATCAACGTGATTCAATCACTGAACCAGGGAAGTAGACACGGGGTGTGTCGTGGGTGATTTTTTTTTTGGCGTGGTTGGGGGGGGGGTTAATTTCCTCCTTTACATCATGGAAAATATATAAACTATAATATGTATTTACAAACAACAGAGAAACCAAGAAAAATAGAACTAATGTTATAATGTAGGTATTATACAGAATACCAAAATGTAATTATAAATAATTCCGACACGGTAATGCGTTGCTATTGCTAGGTTTTTGTGATCATGCGAACAGTATATTATCAGGTAGGCAATCTACCTGTTGCAGATCGCGGGCCCCACGTAGTTCGTACCTGAGTGTATAATTTAACCCTAAAGTATCAAAATATGCAAAAATTTGGTCCACCGAAACCGTGGTTTGAATTCGATACGCATTCTGTACTAAAATACACAGGCTTATTGCATTTATAAACAAAAATAATAATTTCGAAATTCCCGTTTAAAAACATTCCCGGGTTGGGGACCTCTTATTTGCCTTTTTTTCGGGACAAAATGCAACCTATTCTGTTTTCCAAGGTCTAATCTATCTCAGTGCCAAATTTCATGACAAACGGATGAACGGATTAAGAATGCATTAAGGACACAGTCAGTCAGTCGCAAACATTATTTTCTTTTATATATATAGATAGATAGATAGATCGTAGATAGATTCGTGTTTATATTGTAGTTAACTCAATTAAGTCACTATAATTAATCTTTCATGTGTTGCGTTATTTTCAGTTTTACAGCGGTCAAAAAGACATACAGAAATTCATCGATCCCAAATACCTACCGAAGGAGTACGGCGGTGAAGTACCTTTGGCCACGATGATAGGTGTGTTAAGTGTTACATAAGCGAACCTACATAGAGGCGATAAAAGAGTTTTATATTTTTATCATCTCTATTTAATAAATTTAACTCGGCATTATAGTTTATAATGTGTCTGTTAAATCCATTATAATCACATGCAGTCACTGATGTGTTGTGTAATTTTTGTTTATCACAGTCGAGCTGAAGAAGAAACTCCGAGCCAAACGTGAAATGTTAATGGCTCTAGATGACATGAAAATCAACGTCAACGGAAAAGGAAAAATAATTAGTGAATTCGACGATATGCAAAAAGAACTAACCGGATCATTCAGAAAATTGGAGGTCGATTGATGCATATTTTTATTAATTTTAATTTTTTATTGTTACCATAATATTATTGTATATCCATTACCACCATTCGTGAAGATTTTATTTGTTTTATAATGTTTAGTTTTATTTCTTTCTTTTAATAAAGAACCATTATAGGTATCAACAAATTTCATAAAATTTTATTGTCTTCATTTTGCTGTTAAATTACACATGTTGTCACTAGTAGTAATTAAAAAAAAATGTACATAAACAAAAATATATAGTAATTTAAATATTATAATACACTTAACAAAAATATTATGCATTAAAGTATGATATATAATCGATATCACAAGTTCAAACGATTAACGCGTTTTGGTCATGGTGTAAACAAAAAATAATGCTTATGTTTTTTTTTTTATTATTATTATACACTTACACCATGGTATTGGTCAGTCGCTACTAGTAAAACAAAAACTAGAAGTAAAACAAAGACGATGTTAAACACTGGCAAACATGAAAATATTATACAAAAAAAATATAATAATAATAATAATAATAATAAAAATAATAATAATATAAACTTATCAAAACAATACTTTTAATTCTCGTATCATTTTAGGGGATTCAAAATTGAATAAATTAATACACGCACCAGATAGGTTCTTCCATCAGGGAGGGGGGAAGAAATTATATTGCGTTCGTCAAATAATATTGTATATTTAGTCGTCGGTCTCTTCAACTAACATCTGGGTGTCTTTTCCCGTGTCCGTTGTGGCCGGTTCTAATTCTCTATGTCTCCTCTGTATTTGTGGTGACGCTTTCTGTATAATACTGGACGGTGCTAGTATGGCTGAAGCAGGCTCTTGTACTAGACCCTTGGTCTTAGTAACGTCCAGAGGCACCTCGTATATACCACTACTGGCGTCAGATTCCATGTTCCCGAGGGCATCGTACATCGGGTTGCTGAAGTCACGGTTCTTGCCACTTATATCTGTCATATTGTACTCCACGTCCAATGGCTCCTGTAAATACATTAAAGCATCGTTAAAATCGAAAGACATTTTGCTTCCTCTTTCTGTTTTATCACTTACCCCTCCTCCTGGACCGTTGTTGAATGCGTTGGGACCGAACTCGACATTCGTGCCTTGTCTGAAGGACACACTCTGAGAGTTGGTCAAGCTACCAAGTACTGCTCCCTTACCACTGTAACGAAAAAATCAACATAAATAGTTGTTTATTGTAAGTATTGATAAAAATAATACATACAATGGTCTCTTGCGAATGAAAATGAAAATCGCACCAGCGACTAATAGTAACAATAGCCCAGTCAATGGAATGATAAGCATGGAACTGAAAATACCCTGTCGCCTGATACGTTTCGAAGTGATGTCACATACACGACCGCTAAAGTCTGGTTGACACAAACAGTTGAGTTCACCATCCGGCGAGTCTTCGCTGCAAATACCACCGTTTTGACAGCGACAAATTCGCGGTGCTGGTTTCGGCGGTTCTTCGGCTGTAATTGATAAATCATAAGTTCAGTTTTTCAATCTACCTACCATCTATTTCACATTCATGTAAGCATATAAGTTTAAACATATTAATTATTATTTACCAGCGTCACATATTTTTTCACTGACACCTTGCTGTACATGAGTGTGGTCTGGACATGCGCAATATACACCCGCGGGTACCAATAGACAAAGATGAGAACATCCGGCCGATTGACACATATTTGGCATTGTATAATTATATCTTTGCCGATGGTAAACTATAGGCCAATGAGAAATTGTATAGATTAATTTATTTGAAGAAAAAAATCACGGTTTCTGAGAGCAACTAACCTTTAACACCAGTTGGATTCACTAAGTCCTTAGCAATGGTGACTGGAACACCACGCCCGAATTTATCTTGCTTAATTAATTCACCAGTTTCCCTAGACAACCAGTACAGTTGATTTTCGAACAGATCCAGCGATATAGGGTGATGTAGGTGTTCTGTATACAAAACGATAAATATTATTAAATAACTAAAAATGCCTTAACAAGTTACGACAATAACGACAGTCGACACTTACCTCCGCGTAACACGACAACTCTGTTCGTTTGGTCGTATTTAATTGACTCGATGACATTGAGCTTGGTATCCACCCAATACAAAGAATGGTCTATAGCTGTGTCGACGGTCAGTCCTGTGGGGTAGTGCAGTCTAGTCGTAACCAATGACATTCTTCTGGATCCATCCATCCAAGACATTTCGATTTTTGGGGTTTCTCCAACGTCCGCCCAGAACATTTTACCCATTTCGGGATCCAAGACCAGAGAGGAAGGAGTGTCCAATTCTAAAAAAAGCAAACAAATGTTTCACAATGCAACTTCATTTTGCCTATAAAACATTATGGATCTATTGTTCATATATATATATATTATATACATACCGCTGCTAACAATCGATCTTCTGTATCTTCCGTCTTGTTTGGCGACCATTATTCGGCCTGCTGGCTTATCCTCTTTCGATAGGTCGACTTCAGCCCAATAGAGATTGTCGCCCATCCAGTCTATGGCGACTGCCACAGGCTTGAACGGACCTTTGATATCCAGATCTTGAGGGTATCCCACTTTGACTTGTCCACTCTTGGCGTTTATCATGTACGAACGTTTTATCGACTGGTCGTATGAATCGGCCCAATAAAGTATTTCGGATTTCGGATCGAAATCAATAGCTCGTATACGTTTTTCGTTACTGAGAATCGACAAGTGTTTCCTCTCGTTAGATTCGTATCCACGTAATTCAGGACCATTGGTGTATACTATGGTCAACATAGGATCCACGGCCTTACATACACCGCTAAACAAATCGCTCAACACAAAACCCTCTCGACATGAACAAATAAACGAGCCGTTTATGTTCGTACAGTCTTGGGAACAATGGTGAAGTCCCAACTGACATTCGTCCAAATCTACAACAGTATTGATACATTTGAACAACATGTATATATTTAAATATTTTTGTACGAAACATTACTGTCGTTCTAACTTACCTTCACATTTTTTGCTGTTGTTCTCTGCAATCTCGTATCCAGCGTAACAGGCACAGCTGAATCCTTTTCCTGACGTCACGTTCAAACAGTAGTGTTCACAACCACCTTTTGTAGATTCTAAGCACGTGCCTGAATAGTCTATAACATAAAAACGCCAAACGTGTCACAAAACTAGTCACCACAGTATTTCAATATTATCCCATGTATTGACTTACGGCATCCTCTTTCGTCAGATAGATCTTCACAGTCGTACTGGAGGTTACATAGTTTTGATTTATTGACGCATTCGCGATTAGCACACGTGAATTCTGTGTAATGATCACACTGTCTGATATTATGCATCATACCGCAAACGCTCAGGTCGTTTTCGTCAGAACCGTCTCCGCAATTGTCCACGCCATCACAACGCTGGTACATCGGTATGCAGTGTTTGTTGTCGCAAGAGAAACGGTTGTCGAGTGTACAACTCATATTGGCTGTGAAAAATAATAAACATTACAATCCATAAGTCATCATGAACGAATTATATTTTGTTGTGATAAAATCAAACACCACTCACAGCAGAGTTCAGACGCTTCGTCAGAGCCATCACCACAATCGTCTTCGCCATCACAGATTTCGGAGTTAAAAACGCATAACTTGGTGGTCTTGCACTCAAATTTGGACTTGGGACAGTACCGGCCTTCGGGGTACCTGGGCGGGCAGCCGATCTCATCGCTGAAGTCCCGGCAGTCTCTGTCACCGTCACACCGGAAGTACGATGCTATGCAATGGCCACTCTTGCACTGGAACGTGCCGTTCTTGCACTGGAATCCACCGCAGTTGAGTTCATCTGAGTTGTCGCCACAATCGTCATCGTGGTCGCACCTCCACTGGCCCGGTATGCATTTGCCGTTAGAACACTGGAACTCAGACTCCGAACACTGCCGGTACAGTCCTTTGCACAAGTCTTCCGACTCATCTGAGTTGTCACCACAGTCGTTCTCGAAGTCACACAACCATCTCTTAGGTATGCACCTATTGTTCTTGCACTGGTAGTCCGTGGCCGCTTGGCACTTCGGACAGTTTTCCGGTAGCTCATCTGAACCGTCGCGGCAATCGTCCTTACCGTCACAGAACAACCATTTCGGTATGCACCGGTAATTGGTCTTTCCCGGACACCTCTGCCATCCAGTCGTGCAGTTCCGTTGTCGGCACATGTAGGCCGGTTCGTCTGAGTCATCGCCGCAATCGTTGTCGAAATCGCAAACCCATAATTTCGGTATACACCGACCGTTCTTACACGAGAATTCTGACTTCGCATCACACTGTCGATTATCTACAACGTACAAAATTAAAAAATTTAAATTCAATGATTATTAAATACTGTGTTGCATGATACTTGCAATTGTATGATTTATTACTCAAATGGTTAGTATTTGTTAACTCCGAGAACTTTTGACGATATAAAAATGGTTTTACAAGCTAAACTGATTTTATGATGAAGGTAATTTTCGTATTTTCTGCACAGCTCAAAATCTGAGTTTTTTAAATTATTTTAGTGGCAATCTACATTTTAAATTTTTTACAATCGGAAGCAAAAAACTTTTTTATGCATCATCATTATTATATGTTATATCAAACAATTGTTTTAAATTAAAACTCACTATTTAAAGGTAAGGAGAGTATAGTAAAATATGGAAAAATATATCTCTTAAGAGTTGTGGTCCTTTACTCAGATTATCTAAACCTTAAAATTTAAGTGATAATAAATAAAAAAGCTTGTTCAAAATCTAATAATAATAGATTTAAATTTTTAGAATGATTTATGCTTTCGGTTATGAATTTAAAAATTAATTTAATCACTAAGATAAAAAAAAAAATAGAAAAACAATTAATTATCAAGAGCTTCAAACTATATTAAAACACAAAAATCTAGTTGCGAAATAAGAGTAGTCAGTGAAACGGATCACTGGTACAAGATAGATTGTAAAAAATCCGTATGATTCATTAACTTTCAAAAGCACTTACGGCACATCGCTGGGTCTTCGTCGCTACCGTCTTTACAGTCCGGTTCACCGTCACACTTCCACGAATCCAATATGCACCGTCCGTTTGAACGGCATTTGAACTCAATGCTCGGGCAAGGTAATTCACAATTTTTCTCGTCAGAACCGTCACCGCAGTCGTCGACACCATCACAAATTGTGGCTGACGGCGTACAGTTCCGGTTTGCGCACTGGAATGCTCCTCCACGGCAATATCTCGTGGGACACTGGCTTTGGATCTCGTCCGTTCCGTCGGCGCAGTCTCTCTCACCGTCGCACCTAAAACGTGATTTATATAAATATTAGTTTTGGTATTTAGCACAAACACTGTATAAACAAGGAAAAACCTATCTCTGTTCAAACGTACTTCCAAAACCACGGGATACACTTTTGGTCGTTCTCCTTACATTCATGCTGGCCCACGGTGCAGTTGGATATGCAGGTCTTGTTGTCGCGCGGGTCCAGGTAGAACTGGTTAGGACAGGCGCAAGTGAACGACACGGGGCTCTTGGCATCCAGATAACCGTCGGGTGACGGATCCACCCCTGGAACGGGCCGCAAGAGGCACAGGTGTGAGCAACCACCGTTGTCGCCGCCACACGGATTGGAAAACGGAATTTGCCGCAAATTGTGATATACGTGCAAATCGTACGGCCGATGTGTGGTGTTCCTGAGTACTCTGTAATTTTGCCCTGGAAAAACGGATTCGTAATATGTTAGTCACACTCAGACAATTGTTTATAGATATAGATTTCACTAATGTTGTTAAGAATACTTTAAAAATGTACATGATAGCCTTATCTAATACAATCATGAAGGACCATGTAATATGTACCTATAATACTCCAATATTGTTGAAAAATATTTGAAGTAATTGTCAAAGTTAATTAACGTATCTTTGAATAAATGCATTACAAAAGAGTGAGCATAGGTTATTAGTATAATGCCCACCAGTAAACTTATTCGACTTGACGATCGCTTTCAAGTTCCAATCCGTCCAGAACAACTCGTCGTCGAACAATGTGAGTGCGAAGACGTGTGGTACGCGTTCACCAGAGAGTACAATATGTTTGTGTCTTCCTTCCAGATCAGCTGAAGCTATGTAGTCTAAATGAGCATCGGCCCAATAAATGCGTTCCGTGAAGTAATCGATGGTTAGGGCGTTTGGCCAAGCGATGTCGTTCTCGTGTGTCAATATTTGAGTAAAGTTGCTCCCGTCCATGCCGATTTTTCCTATATAAGCCTGTAAATACAATGCAAATATTTTATATTTTTATCCAAGATATACTCGACCTGAAAAAATTTAAAACTACTTCTCATTATGAAAAAAAAAAAATTATAAAAACTGTAAAGGAAGTGACCAAAGCCAATTAAATGAAACACCCCATGTAATATTTAAATATACTATGAATATTTTTATCATGTGAAGAAAAAAGTATATGGCGTACCTGAAGATGCCAACTTGTGAAGTACAAGTAACCGGTTCCCGGGTGCACAGCTAGTGCTCTCGGATCTTGAATGCCGGCCTTGAGCGTTCTCCTGTTGGTGCCGTTCAGCTCGGCCACCTCTAGATGTTTGCTGTGCCGATCCAACCAGTACAGCTTCCTGCCAACCCAGTCCACGGCGATGCCTTCCAGACCATGGCTGTCATGCCTGATGATCTTCTCGCGTTCCGTGCTTCCCACTTTAGTCCTGTAAATGGTTTTCGCGCTCACGTCGCAGAAATACAGCTTTTCTTCAGCATAATCGAAATCCAACGCGACCACGTTCAATAGGTCTTGATGGTTAAGCGAGTACTCGGACGCGTCCAGTGACATATTCCGAACGTAATACTTGTTGGTGAATATCAGCCAAGGTTTGTTCCTGTCACGTCGTTTGCACGTCCGTTCATCGGACGTCCGGTCATAGTAGGTTTCGTCGCATTTACAATAAAATGATCCCGGAGTGTTCAGACAATATTGGGAACATGCCCCAGGCACTTCCACACATTCATTAATATCGTCGCACGCTTTACCATCTTCCATGAGTCTAAGGAAAATCAAACATATCACCAAAACGTTAAAAATACTGAAAATCTACGTTTGTATAGGTCAGTGATGAAGCATCAATATAGAAAAATTGCATCTAAAGGAGAGGTAAATATTTCTGTCGGTTGGTAGTTGTTTATGTCTATAACTAGTCCCAAATATAATTACGGAAAAAGGTTTAATCCGAATTTGCAGTCCTGGTTTTACGTATATACTTTATTTATAATTATATCCCAGTTGTATACCTACCGGTTAATATTTACCATTTTAAGATGTGTCTATCATATCATATTATTGTCGACTGTTTAATAATGACAGTTACAAATAAATTAACTAGAATTTATATAAAAAAAATATGACAAGAATTCAAATAAAAATGGCAAAACAATATTTTTAACATACCTGTAATACGCTACCAGACAGTATGTGTAAAATAAAAAAAACATACCGCAATTCGTTTCTAAGCTAAACAAATATGGGCCACCACCATTAGTATATGTGCCCTAAAAAGTGGTGGACCGGAATTTCGGACGACATTTTTAACGCGGGACGCAACTAGTAGGCACCTGTCGTTATGGGCATGGATAAAAATTATTGGTAAGTAAGTACGGTAAGTTAGACTGACTTGTATCCCTCATTGCACTCGCACGTGAACCCGGTGGGGGTATCGACGCACCGATGAGCACACTGGTTGAGCTCGACCCTGGCGCACTCGTCCACGTTACAGTGGGCCGGCTCATCGCTGTCGTCCGCGCAGTCCGACACCTTGTTGCACACCAACGTGGCGTTGATACACTGCCCGCTGGTACACCGGAAGTGGTCGGCGCCGCACGCGGCCGCTGTTCCGTTCCGGCCGCCCGCCGGACATCCGTACTCGTCCGAGTTGTCGCCGCAGTCGTCCTCGCCGTCACACCGATACGTGTTCCTGATGCACTTGAAGTTCTGGCACGAGAACTCGCGGGGCGAGCACGTCTTGTACTGCGCATGGCAGTCCTTGCCCTCGTCCGTTCCGTCGCCGCAGTCGTTGTCGTGGTCGCACACCCAACCACGGTTGATGCACCGCCCGTTGCCGCACGTGAACTGGTCCGCGCTGCAGTTTGCCACCGTCGTGCAGTTAAGCAACGTGGCGTTCTCGTCCGCCCCGTCTACGCAGTCAGGATCGCCGTCACACAGCCACTTTTTCGGTATGCACTGTGCCCGGTTCCACGCCTTGTTCGCCTGACACGTGAACTCGGTCGACTCGTCGCATTTACGGTTGTCTGCGGGGAAACAAAACAAAAAAGTTCATGACGCGTGGAGACTAAATTTCCTCTCCCTCTCTCTCTCTCTCTCTCTCTCTCTCTCTTTCTTTCCCCCAAACGCAATAAGTATGCTTTTCTAAAGCCTGGACTGTTCTCGACGATATAATATTATTCTGCAGTATAGGCAGGAAGAGGGATTTTTAGATTTTTGACATTTTTAGGTAAAGGTACACTTTTAAAGAATAGCCAAGTTTTAAAATAATTCGAATTTCACGGAGGTTAATTAGGGGACTGTCCTGTGACGGTTGAAAATTTTTTATTGTTCATATGAGAATGTTTTCAAAAATTTTTAAGCAAATTATGTTTTTTCTTTTAAACGTTTAAGAATAAAAAAAACACTACAAAACATCGACCCACACAATGTTGACCATCACGAAGACCGTTAGCGCTAAATTATTGA
Source organism: Macrosiphum rosae (assembly GCA_016617965.1). Classification (NCBI taxonomy): domain Eukaryota; kingdom Metazoa; phylum Arthropoda; class Insecta; order Hemiptera; family Aphididae; genus Macrosiphum; species Macrosiphum rosae. The sequence continues at coordinate 8,055 of WHPZ01570288.1, read as the reverse complement.
AAATTAGAATCTACGGTGGTTTTGAAACACGTATGAGTAGTACCTATATGCAGGATAAACATATGACCAAATACTACTGACTAACCCGACCATATCTAACTAGCTTGGGAGATATTGAACATCAAAGCGGTACATAGGAACCGTCCATGGACAAATATCCATCCTGGAGGGGTAACAAAAAAACCACACAGGATGGATTTAAATGTTCAATTATGCAACATAAAAAATCCATTGGTTTTAAAAAACAATGATAACAATAAAATAAACTTCTGTTTAAAAAAAATTGTTTTTTTAATTTTATTCCCGGATTTAATTCAGAATATTTTTTTTAATTATATTGTCATTATATTTTATGGTTGTAAGATCACTTTCAATATTTTACACTGCTGTGGGATTCATATGGTAACGATACAATATTAGTCAATATAAGTTATGATAACAAATTACAAAATAAAAATATTATAATATTTACTGTAGGAAATAAGCCAATGGAGTTATGAGAGGATTAAAAGAATGAAAATTAAAAAAAAAATTGGCACCAAGGTCGAAAGCTATCTGCCCCCTCCTCATAAATACGGCCCATTAGTCTATACTATAAATGTGCAATAGTTATACTCACTGCACTGGTGCCTTATGTCCTCGTCGGAATTGTCCAAACAATCGTTATCGCCGTCGCAGATGTAAATCCTAGGTATGCAATTGCCGTTGTCACACGTGAACAGGTCGCCGAAACACGTACGACCCTCAGACTTGCAGTACTCTGGCGGTTCGTCAGACCCGTCACCACAGTCGTCGTCGCCGTCACAGTACCATGTGGCTGGTATACATCTGTGGTTGGGACACCGGAAGCTGTTCGTCGGGCAGGTCCTCTGAGAGCAATGTACAGAATCCTCGTCACTGTTATCGCCACAATCGTTGTCACCATCGCACAGCCAGTACGGTTCGACACATATGTTTGTCTTCTCGCACTTCAGATGGTTGGCCGGGCACGTTATGTTCTTTGGGCACCGGTCGTGGGTTTCGTCTGAAGTCGCGTTGTCCTTGCAGTCGTTCACGCCATTGCACACCTGAAAATTGAAAATAATTTTACATTTCTGACCATTTGCCATTTTGTTCAACAATTTTCAATTAAAAAAAACTATAATATTGTACTTAACAAAAATCTATAGCTTTTAGCTTCTATTTTGAATTGCCGAGAGATAGATATATATAATATGTTAATTTTCATTTTATTATAAAAAATATAATTTATACATAAATATGAGATTAATATCTTCTCTTCATTTAAATAATATATTTCAAAAAGTTTAATATTTTTTATTACAAATGTGTAACTTACTTGTGACATGGCAATACATCTGAAGTTCGCACAAGTAAATTCTCCGTCTGCGCATGGTGGATAAACACATCCAACTTCATCAGATCCATCTTTACAGTCATTTTCGTGGTCACATTTCCATGTTTTAAATATACACCGACCATTAGCACATCGGAACTCGTTAGTACTACACGAATGGTATGCTAAAGAATACAAACAGACGGTTTCATTATAATTACGATTCCTGAATCACCGAGTATAATACAGTAACTATAAGTAATAGCTAGCTGTAGATTTACCGATGATTACATTTAAAACACTGCTAGGATTTTGAAAAATAATTTAAGTATATAAATTTTAACACGTACCACAGTATTTAACGTCTTCGTCACTGTTATCACCGCAATCGTCATCGCCGTCACATGACCACATGCGCGATATACATTTGCCGTTACGGCAATGGAACTTGTTACTCTCACAAGTGATGTTCTTGTTGACGCACATACGGCCTTCGTTTACAAGTTTCGAATTATCGTCACACTTGCATTCAGCTGTAGAATTGGGTCCTGGATGACAGCTCTGGGTGCACCCGCCGTTGCTAATCGAGCAAGGATTTACCGAACACTTTTGCCTGTCTTTTGAGTAAATAGCTATATCTCTGGGTGAATCGTCTAGCCTTTTAATTATTTCTATCATGTTTCCACCGGTGTGCTTTTCTGCCCTATAAACACCTCTTAATTGAAGGTCTGTCCAATATATGTAATTCCCATGGACGGTCAAAGCAAATGGATATATAGTCGCAGTTATTAATACTTCACGATTACCGCCATCAAGCGTAGATCTTTCTATTTTTTCCCTTACGGCATCCGACCAATACAACATTTGGTCATCGAAATCAATCGTCAAACCACTAGGCTGTGACAAGTCTCTGTCGATGATGGCTTTCTTTAGAGATCCAGCCATTGTAGTCCTAAAGATCTTTCCGGCAGTACCAAAACGTCCCCAATCGGTGAAGTATAACGTTCTAAAATATAAAACAATGAATTTCAGTAAGCGAAAACAATATATTTAACAATTATAAACTTTTTTACTAACCCATTGCATGGGTCAACTACGATTGCTCTGGGCCTTTCAACTCTAGCAATCATTACTACTTCGGTACCGTCTATATTCATGGCATAAATAGAATTGTTTGATGAATCCGTCCAGTATATCTTTTTCTGAGTCCAATCGTACGAAATTCCTTCTGGATTAATTCGGCGCCCTAATATCATCTTTATTTGACTGTTACTGGGCGAGTTACTCGATACAGAAGATATCTGGGGCATTGGTCGTATTTGAGTGAAGAATAATTTGTTGTCCGCATAATCAAAGTCCAGACCAACCACATTCGATAGATTACCCTGAAGAAATTAAGCTTATACATTACCAATTCAAATTATAACTGTAACAGTGAACCAACTGAAATACGTACTACTGGTTTGAATGGCAGTGTGGTCGACAGAGGGTCCAAGCTTGCCGATCGAATTTCAGTCCTTGTGGCAAATACTAAGTATTCGGATACAGTGTCACATTTAGTGCCCGTACCGGCTGCTATAACTCCAGTGGCACAGTCGCAGCGGAACAAGAATTTATTTATCGAGTAAGATGGCGGAAACGAGAAACACAATTGATCGCACCCCCCATTACCGAATCGTGAACAAGAGTTGGACTCGTCCGGAGGTTGGGTGTTCACGTCAAATATAGCAATATCACGCAGTCTAGGGAGTCCAGTTCTAATTGGAGTGGGCATGGAATTGTTTCCTGGCAGTTTCGATGCTTTAAATATAGTCTTCAAATTTCTATCGACCCAATACATATCACTCAAATGTATGGCGATACCCATAGGATTTGGAATATTTCGACGCACGACCTGGAAAAAATAATATTTATACGCGTAAATAAAATGTTTAATAAATATGACTTGGGTACGAAAAAGATTTTAGGGACTCACTTGTCTTTCACCTCCACTAGCCGATACTTTCTGAATTAAATCTAATCTGGCATCCACCCAGTATACGTCGTGAGTGACCATATCGACAGTTAAATCTCTAGGCTGACTTATTCCAGTGGTCACGATTGGCATCCAATTAGATCCGTCCAAATATGCTTTGCCGATTTTCGGATATTGACCATAGTCGATCCAATACAACAATCGTTTAATTGGATTCACCGCCAGTTCTTTGGGTGCGTCTGTAGTCGTTTTAACGAGCACTTTACGCATGGAACCGTCCAGCCAGCACACCTCGACGTAATTTTCGTGTGGAAACACGTTCGTGAAATACATATTTCCCGCGATCCAATCGATCGTCAAGCCCCTTATACCGTTGGAACCAATGCCGTCTTTGATTATGTGCTGAAGCTCCGTACCATTTGGCCGTATTCTGTAAATACCGTTCCATATACCTCGGTTGAACTCCACCCAGTATATCCAGTTTTGAGACACGTGAACGTCCACGTGTAAGATGTGATGTCCTGTAGAATATTTTTGGATTAGGTAAATGTCAAAATGTCTGTCAGTGAACACAAACCAAAAATACGCGATAAGGAACATCCGAGTTCATAAACATTTTATAAATAAAACAAATATTTTGGTTTGTGCCCGTGAACCCACAATCAACACAAATTTATACTTGGCAAACCAACTTTAAATACTAGCATTGACAAATAACAACAAACGGAATAAGTATATATGAGATTAAACAAAAAATTGGACAAGCTAAGATGGCTTTTATCATTAACAAGATTAAAGAAAAACATCTAAAAGAAAGTTTGTGTTATTTTATAATATAGCATGTTGGCAATTAAGGAGGTTTGCAGAAGATCCCGACAAAATGGAGAATGGATTTAAACATTGTACAAAAATTCTTTAACCATTAACGTTGGTACAAAAAAACTATAACCACTTAAAGTTTAGCACAATAAATTAGTAAGTTTTATTTAATTTAAGATTTAAACACCAAATAAAGCTTCGCATGACATTTTCTTAGACAGTTTTGTGATAAATTACTATGTATTATTGAAACCAGTCGTTTAGCAATGAGTATAAAATAGAAACAACTTATATTAAATTAGCTTCTGTGCTTAAACATTTTACGTTATTATTTATATTATTTACCTGGTCCCGATATTGGAACAATAGCATCAAGCGTATCAGTAAGACTATATCCTCTGACTAAATCTACTTGAGAAACAATCGCAAAAGAAGAATGTGGTGTACACTTTATATCAAATTCCTTCTTGTATCCCACGGAACAAGCGCAAACTCTATTACTATTTTCGCTTGGAATACAAAACTGCTGACATCCTCCATTTATTGTCACAGCACATGGGTGATTTACATCTAAAAAAATGTATTTGTTAGATTGTTTTATCCTACTTAAACATAAATATAAATATTTATTATAGAAACTCACTGGTTTTTTTTGAAAATACTGTCAATGATTTAAGATCTGGATCATTATCTAAAATTTTTTCCATGTTAGAACCATCTTCAGCATTGACTCTTACTAGGTGATCATATCTAGAGTCGATGAAATATAGATACCGATCGTAGATTCCCATGGACTTTGGGAAAGCGATACTATTATAGTCGCTCATTAATGTTCGGTGATTCATACCACTCACACTCATGACTTTTATCTGAAGGAAAAAATATTTTAATTTTTAATAAGAAATCTTATTTGTTGTGGGTATAAAATATATACTAATATTATAATTTACATTGCTGGGATATTGTGTACTATAGTAAATATTTTTCTGTTCAAGATCAATTGCAATTGCTTCAGGTGTATGACCGTCATTTATTAACACTTGAGGATTGGATCCATCCATGTTGATTTTTCCTATCTTAGGAGGTACACCAAACCCTCCTTGATCTGCCCAATAGAGTTTTCTGTAATAGTATAAAAGTCTTGTTTTAATTATTGGGTACATAAATATAAAAAACATTCGATAACTTACCCTTCATTGGGATCCAAAACAATACCGGTTGGTGTTGCCACAGATATGTCCTTTCCATTGTTTGATAATAATACCATTCTGTATTTATTCATACCATCTACTTTGACTACTTCTAAGCTGGAAGATTCTCTATTTCCAATATACAAGTTTCGACCGTTCCAATCAAAAGCAATTACATATGGAGCACCCACAAAACCAGTGAGTTCGCCTAACAAAGATGATTTGTTTCCTCCGTGATATGGAGACATCATTAATGTACACTAAATAGTTACATCAATATTAATAAAAAAAATTATATTAGAAAAATAATAACTACTTACATTGACACTGTTGACACTTTCATCTTCTTCATTCACTTTTAATCCTTCGACCCAAAATAATGATTTAGTTTCAGTATCGTAATCAACTTGTGTACCTCCTTCGATACCAACAATTGGAACAATATGTCCAGTTGTTTTATCTCCAGGTGTTAAACTCACATCGATGATCTGGTAACCTCGCATGACCAATAAAAATGGAGACTCATCTAGGAGAAAATTTATTATTAATACATTTAAAAAAATACAATTTTCATATTGTCAATTACTTTCAATGCATTGACCACCATCAACTCTGTATCCTGGTTTACATTTACATGTATAACCATTGGGTGTCGAAGGTGACAACAAACAGAGTTGTTCACATGTAGCATTTTCACATGGATTTGGTGTAATTGGTTGTAAGGACGGATGATGTACATGAATACTTAAGGGTTGTGAAATTAAATGGGAAACAACAGTTTGATTTTTTCCCTTAAATTTATGAGCAGACAATACCTATGAGTAAAATAAAAAATATATAGACAATGAACATTTCGATTATCTGATTAATAATAAATGTTACCCTATTCAACTGTCTATCAGTCCAGTAAAGTGTATCTTCGAATAAAGTAAGAGAATGAGGATGTAGTAGATAATGACTTCCAGCGATAACTTGTTGACGACCGGTTCCATTATAATAACAGAAGTCTATGAAGTCAAGTTTGGAATCGGCAAAGTATACTCGTTGATTAACAATGTCTAGTGTTAAACCATTAGGCCAATAGATCTTTGAACTAATAATAACGGAGCGGTTTGAGCCATCCATACCAACACGTTCAATTCTTGGATTTTCGCCCCAGTCGGTCCAAAACAGCCATCGAGCTCTAACAAAATAAAATATTCAATGTTATACTAATTTTGTCTCACTGACCAATGAAGCTTAAATAACTTACCCTGGACTTGGATCCAACATCATTCCTCTTGGTTGAGTAATATTTTCTTTTAGCAAAATAATGCGATTAGTTCCATTTTCATTGGCCACTTCAACAGTATTTAGTCGAGAATCTAACCAATAAATATGTCCACCAATCCAATCATAGGCTAAACCTTCAACTAAATCTAATCCAGAAGTAATTATCTAAATAAAATATAAAAAAATCCATTAATATAATATAATAAACTATAATACAAATAAGAAAAGTATATATAAAGAATAGATTAAGAGAACCAATATTACAAATAATATTCTAGAAGCATTTAGATTGATGTCTATTGAAAAATAAATTCTTATGGGCTTAATATGATTAACTCCATAATTTATTATGATTGTATAATAATTTAATATAAATATGACAGTCAATTATCTGGTGAATAAAATTAATCGTTAAGTAAATGGGTAACTTATTTGTATAGTTTTAAGAAGTTCATTAAGATTTATAATTTTTACTGAATAAAAGAAAATGGAAAATGTTTTATTTGTTTTCAACTTAAACACTTTTTTACTTGTTGGTTATTCATTGCAAAGACTAAAAGAAATGAATATAGTATTTATTCATATTTTTCATAAAAATTATTTCTTATAATAGGTGGTGGTTGAAGTTTGTTGTATAAAATAATGTGATCAATGCAAAGTGATACATTGCCATAATAATAATGTACAATGAACAATACTAAAAATTGTTGGTTGTTGTTACCATAAGGGAAATGTTTTAATAAAATGAAAAAGTGGCCTAAAAATATCTAATTTTCAGTTATGATTTATATTTTAATATATTATACTAACATCTTTAGGCTCGCTGCTCTTGTCCAGCCTGGATATCTTTTTAAGTTTCATATCAGACCAGAATATAGTTCCCGTATGCATGTTTGATGCCGTCGCTACAACATTTTCCACTATAATGGGGACTCGTTCTAGGCCTTGTTCCTTGAGATCAGCCACCAATATAGAATGGCGATTGGAAATGATTAAAAACGCTGCACTGTGATCTAAAAAAAATCATAAAATAAAAATTATTATTAGTAAAATTTACACAACCGAAATATGTAATAATTATTTCAAATAAACAAAGTCTCATCTTACTTAAAGCTTTGCACGTGTGTTTATCAGATTCTAAAACATAGCCAGGAGCACAGGAACAGAAATAACTTCCTTTAGTGTTTACACAATGTTGTGAGCAAAGACCTGGCGGATCACATTCATTGAGATCCATGCATTCATATGTAGTGTTTAAGACTTCACCATGAGGACATGTGCACAGTGGTCCCTATAAATTGTATTATTTTAATATAAACTAGAAGTCAGTACAAATTTTATTAGACATTCAATCTAAACTAACTTACTACTGGCGTTTGTTTACATCCGTTCGAGCAATAACTGCCCTCTTTGTCGCATTCAGGAAGATCACAATTTGGTCCTTCATCAGCACCATTTGGACA
>WHPZ01570287.1:0-11803 GCA_016617965.1 Macrosiphum rosae | reverse complement strand
TTTTTGTTTTTGTTGATACAAGTTTTGTTTAACAGTCAAATAGCTTTAAAATATAATAGAATAAGATTCTATATAATTATAATTTAAAAATACCAAAAATACATTTAAGTAATTATTTTTTTAAGCGTTTGAAGTTTAATTTTTAGAAAATAACGAATTTTTCTCAATAAATTTTAGTTATTTTGTTGTAGTTCGTAAACATAAATTATAGGGACATGACAATTATTCATTATATATTATATTATTATTTTCTAATATGTCCATACTCCACACTTAACATATTTAAAAATGTAGTAACTCATTTCAATCTATTTATCCACGATCATCTATACTATATATATATCATATTGGTTTATATTAATTTCATGCAGTTAAACATGATATTTTTGGAAATAATGAGCTCAATATACCTACCTAAAATAAAAATAATAATAATAAAATAACATAATCTTTCCTAATAATTCCTAATAATTCATAATAGATGCAGATACCTAGTATTATTTATTAATACTTTACTAAGCAATGGTGTATTATTGAATTCAAAATTAACAAATAAAATAAAAGTGGCGTCCACAATGACGAGTTTAACTCGAAACCTTATATGCAGGTAAATGATTTCCCTGATTTTTATTTGGTTTTCAATATTAGTAGGTACATCGGTATCCCGTTTACAAGTCTAATTATTTAAAAAATAATAAAGAAAACTCTAATTTTACTTCAACAGAATTACCATAATACATAGTTAATAATAAAATTAAATTTTTTAGTGTATATCATTATTATTATATCATACAATCGTACATAATACATTGAAAACTTCTATGTTGAAAATAATTTAAATTATTAACAAACTTTTGTGTGACTACCATTGTAAACAAAAAATCACAATATAGTGGTATACTAGTTTAATTTGTTTATATTATATAAAATCATAATTTAAAGTAATGTTAAGGTGTGACTACAATTTAAAGTGATTATTGTGTAATTGTGCAAGTGTAATACACTACCTTAGTACTAAAAAAGTAGCATTTATAATTGATTCATAAATGTTCTGTATTTACATAACTATTTACTAATAAAATATGAAAAAATAATTTTTTTGTATAATTTAGGTTTCAAGTACCAATTTAGATTATTTTTTATTCTGACTAAAGCCAAAATCATAGGTATTCCATCATATAATTTAAGACAATTTCAAAAAATAAATCATCATATTAATATGATAAATTAATTGGACTTAATATAAAGACTTCTATTATTTTTAATAATATATCATTTCAATGAATATTAAAAATGTCAGCTTAATGCTTAAATTTTAGGTTGTCGTAATTTTTTTGATTGCGGAAAATGCATCAAAATAATCATGAATTATTTTTAATTTTTTGAATGTATATGTAAGGATTTTTTAAAATTTAAAAAGGAATATATTAAGAGTTCATGGAAAAAAAAACTCAAAAATAATAAGGTTAACCCCTGATTAGTCAATAATATTATACAAGTATGGTAAAAGTGAATATTAATATTCATAATATCCCGAAAATTGGTGATTTTCGTTTCAAAAATACCAGTCATTTAATACTATCGTTATTCGTTGCTACGAACTTTGTTTATAATTTGTAATTTGTAATTTTTGTTATTATAATATAAGTACATACCCTACTATCAGTTATTACTTATTACATAACCATAACCAAGAAAGTTAATAAATAACTAAATTAATAGAATACTTGGATACCAATATATTTTAATTCGCGTACACACAACATTAGTATTTGGGCTCGTAATTTAGGTCGATAGGGTCATAAATAGTAAATATCGTTATATTATACACAATACGAGTTTGCTGAACGTGAACCTTTCACACACTCGAGCAAGTTACACCTACTACAGACTATATTATAATTACTAGAATTAGTTCTCAATACAGGAGAATAACGCACGTAGTGCATGTTTTAATTTATAATATCACATTATTACACTTTGTGATGCAGCTGAAAAAAAATAGAGAGTACGTACATGTATAGTTTGTTCCTTCTAAACCGTCCAGTGTCACATTTTATAGGGGTAAAACTAATAAATAATGCGTCCGACAATCATAATGTATTAAATTTCACAAAAACATGTGAAATGGTGGCATTAATCATTTGTAAAAAATTATTGTCAATAATTGTAAAAAATCAATAATTCGTATATTAGGGATTTAGAAAAAAAAATCAGGGGTAATATTATGTAATAGGTACTGTATAGTGTATATTATATCCTTTGTTTGATAATATATCGTTGATTATATTGAAAGTATGTTATTTTCATAGTGGTAATTACTAATTTTACACCAATCGACCTTGCTTTATCATAAAAATTCCAGTTTTATTTTATACAATTTATAGCCTATACGGCTTATAATAAAATAGGTGTACAATAGGTGTATCTTTACAGAAATAGAAGACCTGTAATAATATTATTATGAGGGTACGTATTTTCAAGCAAAATAAATAACAAAAAAAGCATATAACAGTTTCCGAAAAAAGCGATAGCAAATTTTCTCACAGCTTGTATATGGGTTTTCTCCCCCTATAATACGCTGGTGCACTTTGTATTTTTTTTCACTCACCTTTACATAATTTAAAAAACAAAACGGTCCCATCAGTTGGAAAACACTCTTCACTTAACTCTTATACTGACTTTTTATTAATGTAGAACTGCGTTTGGCTTTAGGCGTTTTTTCATAAAAAAAAAAATACCATTGACACTGATTCACACACGTTTTAAATATTATAAAAGTGCGTTGTCTTCGCCACTACTATAGTAAAATACGAGAGTACACATTTTCAGTTATTATCTGACAATTATAGAATTGGTTACATTTCAGTACAAGACGTCCTTAAATAATAAAATTAAAATCTAAATGAAACGAACAAAAATACGGTAATATCACTAATCGTGATCAAGACAAATTATTGATGATCGACATTGATATGACGTCCTGTACTGAAATGTAACCAATTCCATAATTTCAATCATGAATAATTTGTCTTCATCACGATCATTGATATTACAGTATTTTTGTTTTTTTCATTTAGATTTTAATTTTATTATTTAATTTTGTCGTAAGATAGGTAGAACATTTATAAAAAAAATATTTCAAAAGAATTAAACTGATGTTTGTTTAAAATATTTTTACTTACATTTAACTTGTACATACGTGTTATTAAACTTTTTTAAAATTACAAAAGATTATTGCACTATTTACATCAAAATCCGAACACGAATTTGTTATACAACTTTCAATAAAATTGTTAAAATGATATTGTTGTGAGATTTGAAACAAAATATTTCTCACTTGTCGTGCATGTTGAACAAGTCAGTGCCGCCGACGTGCAACACGGTTTTCACGGCCCGGGCGCCCTTGTAGACGGCCATGACGGCAAAGTGGCCGCCCACCAGCCCATCGGGTTCCGGCCACACTCGCATGGCCAGCGCCTTGACCACTACCTCAGACGCGCGGGCCTGGGCCTGCAGGTCCCTGGCCGTGTGCAGGCACGCGGCCCGGACGGCGGGTAGCGGTGGCCGGCAGCAGGCCAACACCGCGACCGCTGTCAGCGCGGCAGTACGCATCGTCGACGCTCGTCGTGGCCTCGCTTTTATCTCTCACTATCCGTTCCTATCACCACACTCGGCAGATCATAAACCTACGGACGACCGTGACGGACGTCGTCTATCCGAGAAGCGGTAGCGGCGACGGTGGGACGATCCGCAATTAATTTTTTTTTCCTGGAAATAACAATATTCCTGGCTAATATATCGGGTGCTATCGGAAGCCGGAAACGCCACGAGAATCAGCCACGTCTCGATCGGAAAACCGGAAACGACGATATCGAATCGGACGTTCGGTTCCGTTGCGACGGAAACCTCGGTCGGCGAGCGCGTGTGGTCGGCACGTCGGGCGCGAAACGACTGTTGAGCTCGTGCCGCGCGCTGTGTCCCATTCAAAGGGGTAGAGCGGTGCGTAGTTACGTATACAGCCCGTCGCGCCGCCGCCGCTGCCGTTGTTGAATCACTCCGCGGAAAGAGAAAAGGCGTAAATGCCATCTGGCGACAGGTACGAGAAGTGGACCGCGGTGACGGTCGACCTTGCAAAAGCTAGTTATGGTCTTAGCGATAATAATAAATATTATTATTATTGTTAATAAATATTATACAAGTTATAGAGATATAAAATATATAACGTATAAGTAAAAATAGATGGACCTAATATAATAGGTATCGTAATTTTATTCATATTACTTAATATTTTCGACCGATATCTGGAGGGGTACATACTGCATATTGACAATAAGTGTCATAATTATATGAATTAATGTTTATAATAATAAGATTTGAGTCCCGCCGGTGTCCGTATATAGAACCCCGAGGGTGGTGGAATGAGCGCAAAAGGCATATAGCGGTCCGCTCTTCCACCGTCTTGTTTGAATTGAACATTTTGTAAAGACACACCATGCCCCGGACAATCAATCATCGACACATTTTACTAATCGCACACTATAGGTACTTATTACTTGTATTATACTGCAATAAGAGTGTACGATTAAAATACATTAATACGTATAATATAGGTACAGTATTCAATATCGTTTTCTGACTTGTTGATTACTCTTTTATCATTTATGGTTAACGGTTGTCTAACTGCACATGAAATCGTACAATCATCATAAGCGATAGATCTATAAAATAGTTTATAGGTCTATGTGAACAACTCACAATCTGCTTCTACCTATATATTTGATAACTACAACAATATTGTGGCTTACTCAATTCCAATTCAAACTTAGTGACAATTTACATTTACGAATATAATAAATACAATGCAATGGACATAACGTATTTTTGTAATTCAATCTTAAAATATAGGCCAAAACTTGTTTTTAATTTAAAATTATTTGATAATAATATATTATAAAAATGATAATACAAAAAAAAAAAATTAAATTTTCTTATTAATTTGTCAGACTTTTTTGTATATTATATATTTATATTATACTGTGTATACAAGATTTTAATAAAATAAAAACTTTTTATACATATTATTCACAATACAATATTATTTCTAATGCATTTTTTAGTTTACGGAATCTACAACATATTGATGACGAACGACCACATAATTTTATTATATGTATAAACGTGTAGATGATCATTTTGAAGTAATTTTTCTGAAAACCATATCGCCTTTGTGAGTTAATTTATATGTATTTAAAATGCAAAATGTCAATAAATGAAAATATGATTTTCAGAAATCGTTGAAGACAAAGAATAATTGCACATGAATAGTCGTTGACACACGACATACATAGGTACCTATTATAATACTGGTATTGTTATTATTGTAAGCAACTGTAAATATTATTTGTATAATGATTCTGAATAATATAAATGATAAATAAATGGTGTAAATAATTTCATTTCATAGATATTCTACATTTTAGATTCTGAGTGGAACGATGAATGTTTTGATTTTACAATGATGTGTGTTTTTTTATTTTTTTTTTTTGTCTGTCTTCACCTTTTAGGACAGTAAACGTGCTTGGTTTTTCTTCAACAGTATCTTTACTCAGAGGAAAGTAAATATATTTGGTACTTTGGGGGGTCAAAAGTGAAAAATTTTTCAGTAGTTTTCAAAAGCGCCGCGAAAAACAAAAGAAAAATTAATTAAAAACGGGAATTTTTACTCTAAATCGATTTTACACAAAATCGATTTTTTTTTGTTGTTACTCTAAAAGAAATGAACGTATGAAAATTTAACGTTGCTTATATTTCCATTTTCTATACATGATAAAATTTTCCAAATATTTTGAGTTATTTTGAGCTCCTTACGGACATTTTTAGTTTTAATTTTTTTAATTTTTTTTTTATATAAATATCAATAAAATTTTATTTGTTGGGTACAAAAGCTTAAAAATTTAATACAAGGCTAATAATATATTGTTTCAAAGACAGATGAAAAATATTAAAAATCCTTAGTCACAGTTTTTTGTAATGAGCATTTAAAGTTCAAATATTGACAAAATACGTAAAAATGACGAAAATTTGCAAATTATTTCGAGTTAGAAATTCATAAAAATTTTTATTTTTAAATCTAAGTTATGAAAATGTAATGCAAGATTCCTCATAAGTTTGTCTAAATTTATCAAAAAAAAAAATGTCTACAAGAAACTTCAATTACATTTTTATGATGGTTTGAAATTCATATTTTTACAACATATTTTGATATTCACTCGATTTCTCATGTAACGATTTTCTAATTTTGTTGTCATTAAAAAACGAATGACTGTAGATACTTGAAAATTTCATGTTTATATTAGTATTTCCTATACACCATATAATTTTGAAAATATTTTGACTCTTTTTGAGCTGTTTACGAACATTTTCAGTTTTAAATTTTTTTAGTTTTTTTTTCTATAAATATCAATAAAATTTTATTTGTTGAAGTAGAAAAGCGTGAAAATTTAATGCAAAGCTCCTGATATATTGTTACAATAGCACTTGAAAAATATTAAAAATACATATTCACAATTTTTTTTTATAAGCATTTAAAGTTCAAATTTTGACAAAATTTATCACATTTAAAATTTAATAATAATTTTTTAGTTAAAAATGTATAAAATGTTCAACTTTTATAGCTAATGATTGAAAATTTAAAACAAGATTCTACATAAATAGGTTATATATAAATTACTTTATTCACCTTAGTATCATCAAATATACTTCATAATATTATCATAGGCTGACTAACCGTTTTCGCTCAGAATCGTTTTTCTTATCCAATGATGTTATATCATTGAATTCAAATTTAATGCCTTCCATTATACAGTGACCCACTTGTAACCTACTGTACAGCAGAGCACCTTTTTTACCATATTATAATATTATATTAGTTACATAATAAGAGCTAAATAGGAACTATTTACGTCGTTACACCGCTCAACCGCCGCATACAATTTACATTTAATTTAGTTAAGTATAAATAAATTGTGTATTTTTTTTTAAATAATAATGTGATTATGTAAATTAAAAAAAACGGCTTACAAAAGTGGTGTTGTGTACCGAAGGAAGATTGTTAAGTCGTTAAGGTGAGGTAAATTGAAGCAAATTATTATCCCAATCCGTTTTGAATCTAACGCGATTTAAACGGATCGTTTAAACAAATTACTGTAGTAAGTTATACTTACAGTACATGGTCGAAAGACTTCCTCTGATCCACTAGTTGATTAGGTGTTAAGGGTCTGTATATTTATTTATTATCTATTATACATTTATACTCAGAGTAAATTTACGGTTCAAGAATATCAAGTGCCTACCGGAGATAACATGCATCCTTATACCTAACAGTTAATGCTTCATTATTTAATTAAATAAACAAGAGCAGGCGAGTGAATTATAATTATTTGTTTATACTAGTGTCTAGTATAATATTATATTGTATTATAATATAACTGAAGTACCTCATAAAGTCATAACACTTATATAGTTTAGAGCAGGGGTGTCCAACCCGCGGCCCGTGGTAGTTTTTGATGCAGCCCTTACTTCAATTTAAAAAAACCATTGTATATAATAAATTAATATTACGAACAAAATTGATTTTAAAAATATTAGACATCAAATAAAAATAAACTTTATTAGTGTCTTACCTTTTTGGCTCCGATAGCAATATTCCGTGTCATTTATCAACAGAATTATTTCTGCTTATTATTCGGTATAGTAAAAATGTATTGTTGTATTATAGAATATAATTCTATCTTTCAATTTGAATGTATTATTATTAAAAAGTATGTGGCACACAACAATATCCATCCATATGATGTGCCCCAGTCTTCACAAAATTGTGGACACCCCTGGTTTAGAGTATAAAACTAATGTTAGTTTTAAGTCATAAGTGTTGCTTACTTTAGTATATAATAATAATATTAGTATGGTACCTATAGCTGTATAAGTCTATAACGATTAAAACAATTATTAACCTAAGCCTCACTAAGGTTAAACAGAATTATTAATGCATAGTACCTATCTACTATTTTTAAATAAATCATTCTAATATAAGAAGAGTAGCAAGTGTTAACTGTTATATGTTTTTCTAAAGCATTTTCTGTTTTCTTATTTCGAGATTCTTTGTTTATAGTTAATGTGTACCCAACTCATATTTAGACTCAAAATATTTTAATTGGATAAATCCTCAGTTAAGTCTTTCTATAGATACATAAAATATATGGTTAAACTCAGGGTTTATACCTATGAGCTTTTAACACCATAGCGCTTGTTTGTACAACAATTTATACTTTGTCAAACTATACAATTATTATTTACAATGTATTGGTTATTTTTACAACTATACTCTCTCTATTTTGAAAAATAAATATAGATTTATTTTTAATTAAATTAACAAGTTTAGGGCTTGAAGTATTAAATACTACCTCTTATTTGTATCAAATTCTATTGCCGCATAACTTATTGTATTATATATTATAGTATGGCCAGTTTATTTAAATACGTATAATAAAATACTTATTTGCACACATTACATTTTTCTTGGAACAATATATTAATTATTTATAGTCTGATACTCACGAACAATTTGTAATAGATAATTATATTATATAATGTCTAATGCATATTATTATGCCATGTGTAACGAGGTGTATATACATTGTCCATACATATTTATAATATTATATAGCCAAGTATTTTCTTTAATATCATGTATTTTGATTTTTTGACTTCTGAAAAATATTCTTAAAGCCCTTATTTTCAAATACTTAGATTTTTTTCCAGATTTTTATACCATTTAAGGAGTGTCATGTGGGCATGTGGCGATGATACTAACTTCTTTTTTTCAAATGAGATTAACCTTTTTCCAGTAAATTGTTAATCGGACGACCGTTTTCAAAGTGTAACTGATGTATAATTTATGCAAAACGAGAAAAACGATCATGAGGCGATAAAGAGTGCACTTTGCCTGAACACATTCAACGGAATAGGTATGGTCAACCTAAAACCACTAATATAGGTAGTCTATACCTATAATATGTTATTATAATACAATTTTACATATTTTTCACATACGAATACGATGGTAGGAGAGATCTGTGGATAAAGTATTATTAAATCGACTCGTCGCCACTTGGCATTACATAAAACTCGTAACTTTTGAATAAAAAAATCGGTTTACCTTTTGATTTTTTTTTTTTAGATCGAATGTGTAAATCGTCGTACGTAAGTCGCACGTTAACGGAACGCCTCGTTTTTAGAATTAAATTCACAAATCATTCAATACAAAATTTAAAATATATGAATTCCTATAATAATCAAACTCTCCAGACTCCTGTTAAGTTGTATACGTGTGCCGATAAAAATCGTACTGTAAACTAGGTACTAAACTCTAATCATTATACTACAACTGGCCAATAAGAAAAAAAATATAACCTATTTGGATAGTATATTTTAGGTACCTACTTGTTTGGATCAGAAAATATTGCATGCCAACTATTGGTGATCTGTGCAGTGTTCAGCCGATTTCACTTAGGTATCCAAAAATCTTATCAAACCGCCTCTTGAAGGTAGTAGCTAAGATACACATCAATCACCTATATTGTTCACAGGAAATTTGTAGAAATAGGAATAGCATAAATTCCATACATCCTTACGACAGTATATAAGACTTATTTAGAATCAGTTTTATTTACGTATAATGTATAATATTATGTACTCACTCGTGACTAAATAAATACCTAGGCTATAGGCTTGTCAGCAAACTAGTTTATTTTTTCTATCACTGAGCGTGTGTGCCGTACAGATATATAAAACTAACTACTACGACTTGGAATAAACGATAATTTACGCCCTAAATATATCGGAGTGTTGATAAAGAACTCGTTTATTCCATGTCTAGGACACACTATAATATGCGATCAACGATTTTGGTTTATTTAGTCATATTGTACCCACTTCTATACAGTAGTGTGTAGGTTTGTAAAATCCAAGTTTCTTCTAGGTGAAATGGTCACTTATCATATATTATTACTTATTTTACATAATATATGGCTATAGAAGTATTAACTATTAAGTAAGTACCTATTATTGTGCATTATAATCGTTGCACCGTATATTATCATTCTGCGTAAAGTCATTATATGGTACCTAATATTATAAATTATATCAAATGTCTAATTTGGGTACCTAAGTCTATACAATATTATAGATCTGCATCAGGATGCACTCTGCGGCGTTATTAAACTATCGTGGCCGACCACAGTGTAATAATAATTTATTCATCTTTGGATAAAAGCATTCACCCAGGTACACCAACTTCAATATAATATACTTTGATAGTATAGCACTGATCGAGATACCTAACGCCGGACGTACGCTTTTTTTATATACGTAAAATATTAATTACAAAACAATATTCTGCGTTTGTGAAAAATAGTTTAATTATCATACAGAAATTATATTAGATGAAAAATAGACGAAACAGAACATTTAGACTATTTATAGCTTTCAAATTTTGTCTGGTAACTTATATTATGTCAATTTATTGGATTAATAGTTAATATGAAGATTGTAGATGTTAATGTGTATAGAATCAATAATCATTATAAAGATAAAAATGACGACAAAAAATGGTTGGTTAATTTTAAATCTACAAAGTAGGTTAATCTATTACTACACAATGATAAACCATTTATTATTGTTCATTGGTAAATGTTATAAAAATATTATGTTAAAATAGATATCTGCTTTAAAAGTTATTTATTAAGTATAAATTCTATTACTAATTATTATTTAGTAAACCATGTACCTAAAATGTATTTTACTCTATTAATTAAGCATATAACCTGCAAAACATTATAATAGGAATAATAACTATTATCAAGTTTGTTTAGCTTGTGCTTTTTGTGTGTGTTCCTTTAATCTTTATGGTCTTTAGATCTCAGTAGGTACTTAAAGCCTTTGCCGTATTATTTAATTTAATTTTAAGGAGCTTTGAAAATTATGAAGAAGTCTGTTTAGGTTACCCAATCTGCATTTATTTAATAAAATAACGATTTAATTAATTAATTTATTTATTTGTAAATAATTAAAATAACAAATTCCACAGTAATGACGACTTTATAAGTGTTGTTTTTTTTTGGTGTTATCATTGTAGAATTCTCAATTTATCAACATTTAATATCGTATAATTTAATTTAGATCATATAACAATATTATACTGAGACATTTAAGTGTATATCGTAACGATTCCTTAGACGTCGTTGGTCTTTCGTAGAAATATAATATTAAAGGATATGTATAGCACAATTTAGTTTGAAATTAGAATAATATAATTCATATAACAAAGTAGGTAAATGGTTACAAAATCCACTTTGGTAGTCATGGATTCCAGGAAATTATGTCTGAAAATGGCAGTGGTTCGACTAGAGATTAAACCACAAACGATACACATTTCAATTTACCAAAACATAGGTACAATCGAATGTTGTGAACAATTGTGTACTATTATTTGGTTACTTTTTATATCATAATACTTTTTATGGTATAATACTATTTATAAAATGAAAATTTATTGTAGTAAATTATATATTTATTAATTATTATTAAATATATCCCGAGAAATTAAATTTTTTACTGTCTTCAAGTCAACCATATTATGATCCTAATTACTAAACAGAATTTAAATCATATTTTGTGGATATTAGAATTCCATCAACAAAATGTGTGTGTGTGTGTGTGTATTATTATCTTAGTTACCTAT
>WHPZ01570281.1:0-42605 GCA_016617965.1 Macrosiphum rosae | reverse complement strand
AATATTATGTCATATAGTAATATATAATTCATAATATTTTTTGTATAACGATTTTTACAACATTATTAAAACAGAAAACGGTTGAAAAAACCGTCGTTTTTTTTTTTCGTTTTACTAGCTTATCTTAGATAGGTAACAATCGTTTGAAATGGTATTATAAGTATTATTATTATTATTATTGTTGTTGTTGTAATATTATTAATTTTTTTTTTTTTTTATATATATAAAATAATATAACTTAACTATAGGTATCTTTTGGTTAGACAATTATAATAATAAATTATTATGTTATTGGCATAATATAATATAATAAACGTTATGTACACTTATAATAATAATAATATAATATATAAACACATAAGGATACAAAATTGATGTGGACAACGAATAGTTTAAACTTTATAATTATATAATATTAATATCGTTAATACTTTGACAACAAGCCCGGAGTACAACGCACAGTGTTCGTTATTACAATATTTAATATTATAATATTATTTAGGTACCTAACGGCGGCGTTAACAGACAACTGCAGCTAGGTATATATTGTAATAATAATAATAATAATAGTGTAGTACCTGTATTGAAATAGATGTCGATTATTCCCATACAGAGGCTTATAGTTTTAATATAAGAGTTATTATTTTACGGTTTATAGAAAAAGACGAAGAAGAAATTATCATTATTATTTTTTTTTTATAATATAATATGTACACACTTACAGTTAGGTATTGAATATTATTAATTATTATATAATATATTAATATAGTATAATAGAATCGTATGTTACATTGTAGTATTTTTAAAAAAAAAAAAAAAAACAAAAACGAAGCGCATTTTTCTAATGCCTAATCGGATAATGTTTGAATTGTATAATATTATATTATTATGATAATTATTTTAGGTCTACACACGGGTAATCGTTAGTCCGCCTCACATAACAAAATGGGCACACATCCCATAACGGCGGTATATTATATTTTAATTAAGTAATCAGCAGACAGCCGTTTATGATTATTGATTAGTATATTTATTTATTATCGTACAGTAATATTGAAGTCACCTAAAAACAGTGCGTGAGTCTACACCGAATGGGAGATAATGATACAAGACGTATAACACATTAACATAACTCTATAGAATTAACTCTGACGGACAAACCGATTGGATTAATCTAAAAAAATCAAAAAAAATATTATTATTATTATTCACAACAATAATATATTGTCGTAACTATAATAATAACGACTCGTTATATTATTATGTATACGCGAAGCTAATGTACATATTATCATTATTGATATTATGTTGATCTAACGACGATAGTATAGTTAATAGTAATAATATTATATATTTTACAAAATTACAACAATCTTATCTTCGACGCGCGACGGGGGAGACCGACGGCGATCGAGGGCGTTCGAGTTGCGTGCACGGACGTCGTCTATGACGGTGACTGGAAGAGATTCCTGGACCCCTCCCCCGTCTTCCCCACGTGGTATTTGCAGAGGGCTTAGACATCGTCGAGCAGGCATCGAGGGTTTGGAGAGATTAACCGTGGTCGTCGCTAGCGGCGTCGGGGTGGAACCTGACCTACATGGTTCTAACAATCATCATGTGGACATATAGGAGGAGAGCGGAGGCAAAAATAATATTTTTATAATTTCGGTCGATTCGTGTTGGATGGTGGTGGTTGTGGTTGGGAGGGGGGGGGGTATTTTACGCGGCGGTTCAAATACGACGACTACGACTGCAGTGAGTAATAAAAATGTTAAATGTATATACGCTTCACTTGACGGGTCGCGACGTGTGGTTGAGGTTAGCAACTGCAGCAGGGGTTGGTTATGTGTGGTACGGATTATTTTCTACATTTTATTCCTACTGAACCGGTAGCTGGTCGAGGGGGGAGGGGAAGGAATAAAAAGAGTTTCCAGAATCATCGAACCATTGAATTTCCACGTTTGACGGCGTTCGCCCGCCACGACAAGGCGAACACACACAGTTCGCCCTGCACGTCGCCCGTCATCGTAACCCACACACCCACACACACACACACACACACATTTACATATAATAGCGCTTTTGACGCAATGCGGCGGAAGCCGTCGTTAAAATAATAATATTACAGTTTCTTTTTTCCGTTCTCCATCTCCGTCTCTCACTCGGCGGTCGTCGTCGAACGCGGTAAATTATATTATTATTATTATTATTTTTTTTTTTCTAAAATTGCTACTGTACAATCCATAGGGGTTTCATTTTTTTTTTTTTTTGCCCGCATCGATAGCGTAAAAAAAACGCTCGTTCGCACACGCACTCACACACAAACCCACACACACGCACACCCACACTCAAACGCACATACACCACACACGGTTGGTGGCGTTTCGCGTTTTCACCGGTGCACCCAGTGCACGCGTGCAGGTGGGTAGCGCGCGGGTGGTGGGTGCAGGTGGTCGGGCGCGTGCGCACGCGCGGAACCGCGGACAATAACATCTCATACAAAACACAATAATATCATTAATATTAACAAAAATATATAGGTCGCGGGGTCGGTCCGGAACGGGTCGAGTGCGGATCGAAATGGATGAGGCGAAGACGACACCCGGACCGGAACTCCGGCGAGGCGCTGCGGTCGAGTCGTCTTTCGGTGCGCTTCCGTCGACGTGGCCGCTTACACGTGCAACAGCATGCAAGCGAAAAATATCAAACAATACATGTGAGTGGTCCTCTGGTGAGCTTGGCCGCCGTGTTGCATCGCCGCCGGGTACTCTCCTGCGAACAACAGTAAAGTTGTTGTTATAGTAGTCTTACAATAATGCGTACACGTTATGGTACAGGTACTATACCATAACGCATGAGCAACCATAACAATAATATTATTATATTTTATGTGGCGCCGCTTGGGACCTACGAAAATCCTCTTCGGTGACCCAGTGACCCACAGCTGTGTATAATAACCAAAAGATAACGTACGATTCGGGGGGTATACCGTGGTAATATGCGTGACAGGCCAAATGTTCGTAATATTATATTATTGTAATAAATTCTCATCCCCACGAAAACGGAGAACTTTGTGCTGCAGATGCTCGCGGTCGTTGTACCGCGGGAGAATAGAAAAATATTATAATGTTATTATGCTGGTTTAAAATATAATATTGGACATGGGTACTCGTCGTAGATCTGACAACGGGCGCCAACGATCGAGTGTCTGTTATGATATTATGGTCGTCTATTTTAAAATTGAAAATCGTAAGATAAAATATGCACGGCACAACGCGACAAAATAACACGTTTTCGCGTCATTCAGTTAAAGCTCGGTATCATAATAATATTATAGTGGTTCAATATTAAAATAATAGCGATTAATTAGTAAAATTTACTATTTTAATTATGTATCACATATTAATTTATGTATACAATTAATTGACGATACGAGTTTATTGTTATCATTGTACAATAATAAAATTATAAATCATCATTGAATACATAACAGTTTTTTTTATATTGTACGTCTTAAAAACATCACCAGAATCCGATAGGTCACATATTATTGGAAAGTAAACTCGGTAGGTAGTGGATCTTATAATCTAATGCACAATATTATAACAAATATTATTACGTTACATCACCAACCATACAGGCATACAGCTGTTATTACCATGTATACCGTGAGTCGTAACCACGATCTCTGACGGTAGTTATTATTCCATTGTTATTTTCGTTTTTTTTTTGTTTTTACCCAGTCTGCAGTTGTCGTGAGTTAATATTGTATATGGTTATTATCTATTATATAGTGTTCGTTATTTGTTCCTACCCCCCACGGACACCAATTTTGTTCAGCTGGTTACAAATATAAAACCTTACCTCCCCCATCCCACCCCACCTCTTCAACGAGAAACTGATATAATATTCGCTACCACTGCAAGTATTGGAATTGTTTTTACTGTTTCTGCCACGGAATCCAATAAAGTGTGCGAGCTGATTATAATAATAATATTAATATAATAATGGCGTTTACGACCTTTTGGAAATATAAATCCAGAGGAGCGATCCGATGACACGCTTATAATTTCAGAAAACACTTGAGTTTTTTGAAAACATTTCTTTTACATAACGATATTGTTATAAGTCGTTAGAAAAAGACATTTTTAGCAAAAAAAATTATATTTTTAAAAAAAGTAACAAAAATTAAAAATAGTAAAAAAAGTTGTTTTATAGAAAAATGTTGTTTTTCGACTACTTGAAATTATGTGAAAAATATTTTCAAAAACATTTATAGTTTCTGTAAACATAATAAGTGTCCTACGTTTTAATAGACGACCATGTAAAACCGTTCGCACACTGCGCTCAGTCTCATCAGAAACCGAAAACCCTATCGCTCACCGTTCAACACGTGTACGTTGATGGACTTTGGCTGTGAGTTGGACGGGTTGCACTGATATCGGCCGTTGTCCTCGACCCGAGCTTCTTGTATGAGCAGATGACTGGTGGTGACCGTTCCTTTCTCGGTGACTACGTTCACGCCTCCTCTGGGCGAATCGTAACTGATAATCTGTGGACAAAACGGAGTTGTAATTTTATGTCCGAATAAGTCAATGTCATCACCATAGGTAGGTGTATAAAGGTGCTTATTAATACATCGATATTAGGAGTCACGTATTAGCTATTAGGCGGCACCGGATGCCAACAAATAAAATAATGTGAATATTTATAATGATTAAAGTTTTTTTTTTTTTTTTTTTTCGTTACCAGGTTTCACTAAAAACTTTTAGTACCTACTTAAATTCATAACGATATTACGATGTGCTGAAAGCTAAAACCTTGGGCTCAGACTTCCTTATAAAGAAAAAACTATAAATCAGTACTTTAAAACAATCAATAGACACCCGAGGAAATTGAGTCACGATTAGACCAACAGTTAGTATGAGTACAATATTTACGTTATTTTTAAAAATATTACACTTTGTATCAAAAACAATCAACACCTATACTATATGGACCAATTAAACATAATGTAACGTGAAACAAAAATGTTAGTGATTAATATTTTCAGGTGTCAATAAAAATACAGAAAGTGCACATTACACGCAGTGTTATTCTCAAAGTTACTTCTGTAAAAAGTTTTTCTATAAATCGCAGATTCTTCGAAGAATTTTACAAGAATGAATTTTATTTTTTTTGATACAAGGAATTCGATTTTACCTTTTAAAACTTTGGACACGGTGTTCTGTACTTCTTACCATGTATATACCATAAAACTTTTGTTTTTTAACAGCTCTGAAATTCTTAAATTTTTAATACTTTTGAAATGCACAGCAGTTCCATGTAAACTTACAATTTTCGCGATATTGTATTTCAAACTAATGGCTGAAGGCTATGTGGAGTTTTTTTTATTTTTATTAGAAATTAAATAATATAAAATGATGCACTTAGATACGTCACAGCTGCGACCATCGATTTTACCATTTTTTACTTTATACATATGACTTAATTTACAGAATTAAACATTTTCCTTAAAATTTAAAGGAATGCATTGAGAGACCTTTTGACCTTTTACGTTGAATATTTTTGGTTTACACAATGAGGTTAAACATTTTTTCGTGTACCTATAAATGTTCTTTAATATTTAAGGAAATCGCAAATATGCTTAAACATTATATGGCACGGAGATTTCATAAATATATAATTATTATTTTTCGATTTGGAAAATAGAAAGTTATGATGTTAAATTTACTTTATTAAATTATTAGCTTTATTAAATATTTAAAGTAAATATCTTTGTACTTTTAAAAATGTTATGTTTTTAAGTTTTTCTTTATGTTTTGTTAGTATTAACATCTCAAGTTTTCGTAAATGTCACCGAAATTGTTACCCAGAAATAATTTAAGTTGCAAGTAGTTTAATATCTACTTAAGTAAAAAAAAAAAAAAAAAAAATTTACTTAGTAATAATATTATACCAAAATTAACTCCATTCGAAAACAGTTGGTATACCTACTGCAAGAACTGAATGATTTTTATATGTTGGATAAAATGTTCCATGTTCACTATTTATTTTTCATCCAAGTAAAAACCTATTGGGATTCATCTGGTTTGTTAAAATTATTTCTTGATAATATTTATACGATTAATTTGATACACGATTAAATCATCGAAATATTTTGATCGTTAAGTAATTTTGTAAGTTGCGTACATTTCAATCATTATATTTACCTATACTGCTTTAACTAATAAGTAAGTTAAACATTTAAAATTTGATTTTCCAAAACAAGTTATTAACCCGTATACCACCTGCATCGAAATATGATCGTAAGGTTAGGACACTATAGGTATTGCGCATTATGAATGTTATTCAATTGTTTATCTCGCACGTGCTTACCGATAGTATTGTATTCTTCGAATATATAATATATAAATTATAATATTTTATATCAATACAACGATATCGATTTCCCATTGATCGTGCATTTTTTAACCGTTATACACTGTCAATTCCTCGAAAATAATAAGGTCTTCTATTTGAAGCACACTTCAGACGCTGTCATGTATAGTATTATAGTTTATGATTAACTAATATTCACAGAGACGTCTGCGAGTTAGCCTTGATTACCTCATCCGAACTGCATACGAGATGTAATTACATTGTCTGCATACGTCAATATTGTATAGAATAATATTCATCGCACTAATCCGTTTTGTGGTTCGTCGAAGTATTATTATTATAATAGTCCGTAGCTCGATATCAGACCCCGCGGCGAATAAAGTGACGAAATATTATAAAAGGCGTTCAGAGTTTTTCACCCTATAACCTATACACTGTTAGATGCCCAAGTATACTTACCAAAGGTGTTCAATCCGCTCCAATCCGCTGGGCCCCTAGCGCCCGCCCCCCCTCGGATCGGCCCTTTGTGTGTCTTTAAAACCGACAGTATACTCTACATTAATGATACGATACGATACGATACGATAGTGTTCTGCCGCAACAATCGCAGCAATATTTTGTTTTCTAGAAATATATAAAAAGGTAAAAAATGCACATCGCGTTACGCCCGTCAGCATAATATTAGTACAGTGTACGGGTCGACGTCGTGACGATTTACCACCCCTCGTCGATCGTGTCGCCCCTTTTTTTTGGACCATTGACATTTAAGACAGCGCGAAAGTGATGGTTACGTATTGCACCACAACTCGATCTCATGTCCGTGTCTCGTCCCGGCCGATAAGTCCCCTCCAGATTCCAAAATCGACTTGTCCTTCGAATGAAGTTCCGCCTACCACATCAAATGGCAGCTGAGTACGCGTCTACTAGAGAACTAGTGTCCTTTTATAATATACCATGCGTTTTAATTTAAGCAATATGATTATAAGTGGCAAAAAATTCACAATAAATAATAATTGCTGTACGTATTCAGTGTGATTATAGTCTTGTTTGATTTGATTTATAAATATTTAAATATTTTTTTCAACTGTTATTTACGATAATTATTTATATATTATTAATTATAAAAGTGAGGGGCGTATGTTCTTAAAGTAGTGGACCTAGGTACCTTATGCTATATAACAGTTAATATACGATATTATTTTATAATATTATCTAGTATGTACCTGTAAGTTAAGACTAAAAAGTACTGTTTTTCTTATGATATATTTATTAAAAAATCATACCATGGCATAGTTACATATTTTGTATCATTATATTTTTGCTGAATTAAATATTATTTGTTTAAATATTCGCTTTAAAATAGTTCACACCCGCAATAGTCCTTTGTGCACAATTATTGGGTGCATTAATATTGTTACGTCTGTACACTAAATTCTATTGAAATGGGCAATTTGAATTGGTAAATATAATATCGTTCCAAAAATTTGAACACACATTACCCATACTAAACCTATGTCGATTGTTGAGTGCTCCGCACCATGTACCTACGCATAGCTGGTTTTGTGAAATTAAATTTGGATGTACAAACCCGGCCAACGGCACTGAAACGCGCAGGTAGGGTCGGGAAATTCACTTATCGAAAATACCTCATCGGTGATACCTATATACAACTGTGGCCATCGTTTCTGTTCAACTTAACCACACTTTATTTGTTATTATGTTCGCGACTATTGATTTGTTATTTAATTATAGTGTCAACCTTGTGATGGAGAGACGTCTTCGAAAGCGAATTTTAGATTTTTGTACAATTGCACACAATGCGTCAACTATTCGTTGTGCCGTATTTAAAATTGCTTTCAATAGGTACCTATTTGAAGTTTTTTATGAAATCTACTGTCCGGTATAGCACCGTGAGTTGTAGCCCCGAATGTCCATTTTCAGGACGATTTTGTTGGCGTCCGAAAAAAAGGTTACATATCATGCTTTCGGTATCCGACTTTTTTTTCAAACATTAATCATATTTTTAGGCAGAAATATTATAAGTTAACAATTTTTATCAACACAATAATAATGTGGCTACGCAGTTTTTTTTTTAATTTCAAATTCTTAAACGTTTTCTGAGTAGTTGTTTGTAGGGCGTTATTCCAACTAAACTTGAGTTTTTTTGTGAACTATACGTTTAGTAGATTGTATAATGCATAATATTGCGCCGCTGACTATATTTTCCTTTTTACTTTCAGCGGTTTTCATTGTATTATAAATATATTATTTTCTATAAGATTCTTAGAACTTAAAAACCAGATTTCTTGTTATAATTATATTTTTTATTTATTTTAACCTTTACATTTAAATCCAAAATTATATCGCTCAAAGGTGCTCGGTAATATTGTGGTATAAGTATAATAATAATATTCAAACCATTTTAATTATAACTTTATTTTTCAATAATTAGTCTTAAATTAATCTAAACAGTTCTTAACTTTATTTCCAATATGCCTTTTTATCTATCCAGTTTCAGAGATCTAGTTCGTTTAATTTTCAATGGATAGTATTTAATGTATCCTTGCTTGCAGTGGCTTTAAACTTTTTGTTTTCTTTCAACCTAGTTAATCAGTTATTTGTTTTATTCCGTTGACTCCGAACTATCAAGAAAACAATTTGACAAATAGCCAATACTGAGCTTATGAACTTGATGGTTGCGCTATTCATAGCTTGCGGTTGAGAAAGTTTGAAAGTACTAACCGTATAGCTAACCATCAAAACTTTTGTAATATTCTCCAAAGATTTGAAAACTTGGTTAGTTACACATTTTTATAGCGAGTTAGAGACCAGATATTTTCTAAAAGTATAGGACAGCCTAAGTATATTTGTTGAATGTATAATAATAAATTAAAAATGTACATACATAATATCATTAGATCAATACCTACGTTTTATTCCGTGTGTAAATCGGTTTGAAATAAATTTAAAATCCTATTGTTGTATCGTCATTGATCATTTGTATTATCATTATAATATTATAATAATGATTGTTTGTGTTAATAGTGTCTCATGTACGTTTAGACTAATGATTCGATTTTGTTCTCGTTTCGAGGGTTGTATTTGTTTTACATTACCGGTGGTACACACGACGAAAAAGTGGGTAGAGCGAGGACCATCGGTCGATAAGTAGTATTCGCTGCAAACTTCTTTAAAACACCCCTTTTCCTTTCCACGTCTACGGCTACGGTATAGATACATAAGCGCGTTGGCTGAAAGTTTATTGTTTATACAGTGTCTAATGTGTTAATGTATATATGTGCGTGTACATATACACCCTGTTATTAGTTTAAGACGTTGGAAGTGCAGGGGATACAACCACACGGAGAGTCTTAACAATGTTTCCCAACTTGTCCCCGACCCGAAAACCCATCAATAAATATTGTTGCAGTGCCATATCGTTCAAATACTAAATAATGTTTCATATTGTAATGGCGGAGTTTACCAGGCTACGCGTTTTGGAACCGAACTTTGGTCGATAATAATATTCTACGGTGAGAAATACCGCGGAAATAGTGCAGGTAGGTAATGATATGATGTTGTGGGCCTATATTTTTTTTATTTTTTTTTTTATTAATTATCCCGCGGCAACTTAGGCCATTGGGAGGGAGGTTGGTGGTACTGTAGGTTTCGGAACGGTAGGTGTGTTACACGTGGGTGTATTTTTTGGCAGGATTTCGAATGGGGCACCCGTAGGTTTCTGCCATGCCCCGGAGTGGAGGATGGCGGCACTTGTTTTCCGGAAACCGTGACTTGCCCGGAGAAAAATGCCGCCCGGTGGTCGAGAATCGAAACCGCGACCGGCAGCGCCGCGTTAGACCGCTCGGCCACCTCGTCTGTGGGCCTATAGTATAGGCATGTACTTACCTACAACGGTATATTATTGTTATTATTATTATTATTATCACGGATGTGGGTATTGAATTTATGGATATTTTCTAAAAATTGGGGGAAAAAAAAGTGCAGACAAATTTCAGTTACGACTTTATTATTAGAAGCCGGCGGACGATATAATAACAATAATATAGAAAAATGTCACGCCGAGTGTACACCCACTCGCGTCCATATTAAAATACGATTTATGGCTGTTGGTGCCAAGATTTATATTCAACATTTAAAGTAGGTATACAGCCCGGTGGAGGATATAGATAGCCCGTATTTCAGCGGTATGCACATGATGTATGATATTATAATATCCGTAAAACGATATGTATCCGTTATACCTACGCGAAATGCGGTGAAAAATATTACCAACAAAACTTCGAGAAATCGTTCGACGCGACAAAAAAAAAAAAAAAGTGCAGTATAACGCGACGTACGCTCAGCCGCTCTGTCTAGCTGTCGACCGAAGTCTTCGGGTCGTGTGAGCACATATGCGTGCAAAATAAGGATACGAGATAAAAAAAAAAGAAAAGAAAGAATAGATGGAAGGAGGAAAGTAATTTCCCAAAGTACGGCGGCACAACGGTTTACCGCCACCGCGTCCTACCTCACTGGCGTAAAGTTACGACCATTAACCGCGAATAATAACGATTTTACGAAAAAATGCTTTTCACCGCTAGTACCTACGACAGTGGTCGCGAAAATGGACTTTCGGCACAGGGTCCGAGTGCGCGTGCAACGGCTGAAGGTCCGACGAAGGGAGAAAATCGTAAATTACGATCTGTACACGAATTCGAGCTGGTATCCGTCATTTCTGTGGAGTATTTTACGCCCAGTGGTTTTTCGAAGTAATATGATTTGTAAGTCAGTTATATATTTTGGCATTGACCTGCAGAGGACACCCCGAGGAGATGACTCGATTTTTTTAATCGAACAAAATGGGTAATACGAAAAATATTTCTAATCGGGTAAAAATTTTTGTGTACAGAGTGAACAATAATAATAATAATAATATATTAAGTGTTTTTCGCAAATCAACACGCAATGACTAAGTAATGTGATATAATTTCCACATATAATTGATATTTCACTCGGTGTTACACTAAAACCTCATTACGTAAAATAATTTATATCGATAAGATCATGTAACGATTATGGTGATGAGCTTTGCATTTCACCTCAATGCACGTAAAACGTTATTGATTAAGGCGGACAGATGAATTTGAGCTCATTTGGGTAGGTACTATGGGCCAAATTTACCATGGATAATAAGAACCTGTTTTAGAAACCGAAAAATTCTGGGTGAAATCCAGGGTACGAGTTGATTCTCAGGTATCAGTAACTTACCTAAATCTCGATACCGATGAATTAAATCTAGGGAAGTTAAGAGGAGTATAACGTATGCGTCGATTGCTTTTTCGTTCTATAAAATAGTGGAAAATGTGAAAAAAAATTTATCTTAAATGACCGATCGGTCAGATTTAATATGATATGCAGTCAATCTCCCGCCGTAGTGTCTCCTGGCTTGTAGGCTGAAGTTTGGGAATCGACATTTATACGTGGGAATCAATATTCATGCGAGTCCTCCCAATGAACTCTGGGACGGGTATCGCGATCGATACGCGTTAAGTAAGTCTCGGGAAGGTGGCCACGCCGATCTCCTATACCACATTTTTAATACCCGTATGGCTGCTATTTACAGACACGTTTTAATAACAATATAATATCGCTAATGTATCAATCGGATGCAATATATCAAGTGGAAATTGAATGTTTTGATCGGCATAACAAGAGACTCTCCCGGCCTGGAACGATTAATAATTTGATATCGTCGACAATTACAACTCACGGTAGTAATGCAGAAGTTCACGAGTCGAGAAACGGTTCAAAGACTCTCGTCCGCTCGAGTGGATTGACTCGGAATTTCTGCCATTGATACGTTTGTTTACTCAGACGACGACGTCTGTACACGAGAAATCCAAACGAATTTCATCGAGAATATCGTAAGAGCATTATTATCGCTATAATATTATGCGGTTTCCTGTTTGCCAACGCAAAAACGATAACGGTAGGTATAGGGTTAAAAAATATAATATTAATGTCTAGATAAAAAACGATCGTTTAAAAGGTGCGTCTTTTTATCCATATCTATTGAAATACAACGGTCGCCCGAGACAAATTAGTTGGACATTTTTTTCGTGACGAGATTTCTAATTGTTTGCTTTCGTGTATACATTATATAATAATTAAGCGGCAGAAGCTATGATTTTCTTAAGCTATTTCTTATATTAGCAGGTAACTTATTTTTTCTATTTCAATCCTAACGGATTTCGCCAGAATGCCGTACACTCATTTATTATTACAAAATAATATGTGGAAGGTTTTCGAACTCAAAAACGATTGCATATAATATGGTCTGCACCGTTTCATTAAATCTACTATTGCATAATATATCGTAGGTAGGGCTGAAAATATATAATATCATTATAACCTGCAGTGTTATGCCTGGATAAAAATAATTATTTGAAGTGCCAAGGCATCGTTTTATTAATTCGTTTAAATACAATGGTCGTCTCAGACAAATTATTTAGATACTTTTTTTTGTGAAAAGATTTTTAATTTAATTTTTACCTATTTGTTTATGTATATGTATTATTAATTATTATCATAATTTATAAATAATATATGTACATTATTTATTAAATTTTTTGTAGTGGAAGTGTTAATTTATTTAAGCTATTTCCCATAAGATAGATAACTTATTTTTTCGATTTTAAACCAAACGGATTTCTCGAGAATGTCGTACACTCATTACTATCAATAAAAAATATGTGGACTGTTTTCGAAAGCATAAATGATTGTATGGTCTTCGCCGTTTTATTAAAATGACCATCAATTGTGCGCATCCTATCAAGTATGGCTAAAAATATTAAATAAATATAACCAGTGTTATATTGTTCAGATAAAAATAATTATTTATGGTATTTTTTTCTGTCCGTCTATTTGAATGCAATATAGTTATCTAAAGCAAATTGTTTAGATATTTATTTTTTTTTTTACATTTTCAATTTAATTTTTACGTGTTTATGTCTTTTTGCAGTGGAATCGTTAATTCGTCAAGCTGTTTCCAACAAGCTATTCATTCGATTTTAAATTCAGTTAATTTTATGTACCTATTTTATTACCTAGGTTTACTTTACTGTAGTTATTTTATACTAGTTTATTGTACTGCTCTGCAGTAAGCACCGACAAACCGTATTTAACACACATTTTATTAAATTGTGTAAAAAATTAAACTTAATATAATATATATACATGGGTATATCTAATTATATTTATTGAAAAAATGCTATTTTATAAATGCAAGTTTTGAATTGTTTAAAAACTATCAGGGGTTTTTTTTTCTAGATAAATGCAGTAATCTATTATCTTATCTAGATAGGTAAGATTAATCTGCCATGTTATTTAGACAATATTATATAATATTATTGTCTTTGTACAACACTGAATTTATAATGTATAGTTGTGTCTGGTTGTCGTCCGATGGTATTATCCGCACGCGTACAATAATAATAATAATAATAATATTATCATTGTGCACAAGACGTTAAAGACTGCCACAATACAGATTATTCACAAAATGTCGAATAATGCGTGATAACTATGTTTTGCCAAGTGAAACAAATAAACACGTTTGAACATAAGAAAATCCTCACACCGAGTATACCGTACTTAACGTGTTATTACAGTTGGGACGTATAATATTATTGTTTACGTAATATTATATCATAATGTTTTATTTTAATTTCGAATCTCGTGTTTGTATTCATATTAGAACAATCGTATCCAATGCACACGGTAAGTAATTGATATTTTAGTCGAACAATTCAATTACCTACATAAAATAGACTTGCTTTCACTTTATATACTAAGCTCCTATAGAGCTTCAAGCCACACGAGTTTGGATTTAAGTTCCACGGTTTTATCCGCATGTGCACCACGCGATTAGTGGTTATCACAAATATCTAGTGAACCAATAAGACTGACTAAATACCTTTGCAAACCAATTTTTTAGGGTTTCACTTTTTGTGGTATACCACAGATGTGTTAAGCGTCTAATCACGTCGTTTGTTATCAAGTAAGCAGCGGTCACTGTGAAGTACAAAAACATTGTGATATAATTTTCGTTTAGGATAGATGTCATAAATATGTGTTGTACTCCATTGCAGATAGCAGCATAAACCTTTTTGAATACAGCTTTATGTAACGGTTAAATATTTATTCTAGAATTTGATTTTAGAACAGTCCAAAAGTATATAAATGGAAATTTAGACCACAGTGTTAACAATAGTTACCAATTACTCAAAATCAGTTATAAATTTCTATTTCTAAACAGGCATTTTCACTAATTAAATATGTTGTTAAAATTAAATTTAACTTGATTTAAGTTTAATTATTTTGGAACTTCATAAAGTTTATTAATTTTCACTTTTAAAAAAATAAAACTTTATAAAACTCTAATGCAATACTTTATTTGACACTCTGACGTTGACTGATATGAACACCCTATAAACGGGCAATTTATTTTTAGTTACTATAATATATTTTTGAATACTGTAGTGGACATTAAATTTAAAATCGTTCGATTGATCTAAATACCAAAATACTAGAGTGAAGTTAATTGATTTACGATCAGTTTTTTTCCATGATAAGCTGATATTAATGGCCAATCTTGGTATCTAATGGACAACGGTATGTATAAGCGAATATTTAAAGTTTGTAAAAAATATATTTCCGAAAAAAAGTTTATTGTTTAACGAAATGTTACGAATTCATAATGAACACACGAATCAGCGGAATACATACATTACCTATATAGTTTAACGAATTTCGGTAAAATGTTTTCAAAGTATGTCAATAATAATTATCGATGAAACATTTGTTGAAGTTTATGACTTACAGCATTATTATGATTCCAAAATATGTAAGACGGCGGTTCCG
Source organism: Macrosiphum rosae (assembly GCA_016617965.1). Taxonomy (NCBI): domain Eukaryota; kingdom Metazoa; phylum Arthropoda; class Insecta; order Hemiptera; family Aphididae; genus Macrosiphum; species Macrosiphum rosae. The sequence goes on along the minus strand of WHPZ01570281.1, from coordinate 27,302 downwards.
GGCTATGTAGTACAACACATGTCAGGTTGATGGTACTTCCTCGATCAATGAATATTTCCGGTCCTCCAATAATGTCAGTACGAGGTTCTGAAACATGAAAAATTCAAAAATGTAAAATATTATGTAAATTCGAATCTAATACTAAATAAATTATTCAATTTTTTTCGTATCACGTTCACGTAAAGTAAGAGTTCATACGCATAGAAATAAATAAAAAAAAAACTGACAAATTGTCGAGCTAATAAAAATGGAACGTTGTCGGGAAATTGGATTGTTATCAACGGTATCACGCATACTTAAACTAATGGGTCACCTGAAACTGATTAAACGATTGAGTATTTTAACTACGTATTAAAATTGCATGATATATTATGATTTTTGAAAAACTTAATTAAAGGTTTGATTACGGGGCTAACAAAAGATATCATCAAGCAAGGTTTATATACATAAATAAACTATGTATATCAGACTAAATGTAAGTACCCAAATCAATAGGCATATTGTAACTACTAAATATTAGGTAATAATATTAACTTCAGTTATTATTAGAATAATGAAATAACATGAAATTATATTTACAATTAATTGTACTAGCTTTTTGACATAAGGGAATATTATTTTATGTGCACGCACGTAGCTATAATTATAAAATTATTACAAAATGCAATTTATGTTAAAAACCATAAAAACAAACCAATTTATTTAAAATATATAATAGGTAAAACGCTTTACAATATTATTAAAATTTAATTTATAATGTCTTTGGGTTGTGTTACTTGATTGGTAAATATTTGATATACTTGTAGTATATCGCATACAGTCAATACAATATGTCTATTAGCTGTATCTTTGGTTTTTTAAAATTTAAGATTCATATAAATGTGATAAAAATATATACGATATAAGAGCGTAAAAATAATAAAACTTTTACAATTTTACAAAAGATTACACAATGGGATCGGGTATGGTTATTGATTATACCCAAAAAGGTATTTCGATCGCTGCGGTATTGTTTGAAAATATTAATAATGATTACAATTGTGTTTGCGTTCAATAATGATTCATCCAAGAAAACGCCAATGTAAATCATTTAAGCCATTTAACTTGGCTGAAAAATACGTAGATTGTTTTATTGCCATATATCCAGTCAAAAGTTTATTACATTTGTGCAAGGTTTACCGCCGATAGTTTTGAAAACTAATAATATTTCGCTATAGAATTTACGACCAAAATATTTGTTAAATGGTTTCCCAAGAGTACATTGAACGCGTCTTATGAACTTTTCGCGGGTAAATTATTTAAGAAATATCATGTTAATTCTTCTTTAAATGTTTAGCGAGACAGGCTTAATATAAAACATAACTATATATAGATTATAGATAGACGTTTTAAATTTAAAGCCATGTTACTGTAGGAATTAAAAATATTACGATTTATTCAAACGGAGCGTCCAGAGTTAAAAACTATTTTTAATTTTACCAAATGATCACATACTAATCAAAAGTGATTGAAGGTTTAATGTTAAATTATATTATGTAGGCTATAAAAATATGTGATAAAACACTATATTATTTAAAATATCTATCACTTTAATATTCGATCAAAATAAATCTAAAGGTTATTTTCCAAACACGACTCGTTTTTACCGACACGTCATTCAGAGTTTTTTCATCCGTAAAATAATTTATTTAACATTTTATCTCGTTGGGAGTAATGATTTAAAAGTTATTGTTCTTCTAAAACCCGAAATAATACCACCAAAGTATACCTAAGGCCATGAGGTCATATTATTATTTCGGCAGCTTAATAAAGCTATAATGAACAAGGATAAATTATCCTATCAGAGAATACAACGGTCTTTATAACAAGGGCGGTGTAGCCCCATAACGGTCTTTGGGTTGACTTTTAACCCAACACTTCTCGGTGTTGATGATATCCTGTGGCATTTCGAGCTTGTGGTCGCTTTGTAAATACAGTCACAAGTGAGGGTCATTCGAAGGCTAATGTCATAAGAGGGGTCGTCCTTACGGGGAATTCTGAGAGTCATCATTTTGTACGACATACTTTGGTGAGGGGGGGGGTGGTGATTTTTTAGCTTTGCGACCTAGCACTTCGGGGGTAAGTTGGGATTATAATATATTGTCTAAAATGTTACTCGTCGCGGGATTGACAAAATATTATTTCTGTTTATCGGTACAACACGTTTATAACGACAAGAATTGATAACACCATTCGCATGATATAATAATAATTATTACCATACGAGTTCACGCGAACGTGAATAATTGAAGAAGCTCAAAATGTATTTCACGCTTGGAAAACGACAACGGCGTACATTTTAAAAAATAATGCGAAAAAGTAAACATCACGGCTCGACGGTTTTTTCAAGATGTTTTACCTGATAGCGTGTGGCCCCGAGGAAAAACGAGAATTCTCATTAGCCACGGTCACTTTTACATATTATGGCACTTTGCGTCGAAAAAGGTTGTAAAGTTGTGCGAGGATAATACGAAATCACGGCGGTCGTAAATTATTACTTTTATACAATTTTGACCTCCCAAAACGGAATAGGTACTGCCCGATATCGCAGACTTGCAGACGGTCTCGCAACGACACTATATTTTCTAATTTATCTATTATAATATATTATATTACATTATTATATCGTAGTATCCGATTATGTTTAGGTGAGATATCGAAATAATTTCATTTTTACTATACATAATTGATGTACACATAATAATAATATGTAATACAGCGTCAGTGTCGCGTCTTTCAATGTAAATAAACATTACCTATACGATTGTATACGTAAAAAATTAAATAAATGTTTTCAAAGTCACATCAGACTGATTTGCGGACGATAAAAAATAAATCTTTTGCCATATAATATGTAGGTAGGTATTATGGGTATAAATAATTATGACAAGGCTTTATTCCACGCTCGTGTTTAGTTGTGGGAAATACTTAAAACATTATTATATTTTATATCAAACGACCACCAAGTAAACATAATATACTTAAACTATCAAACACGTACCACGTGTTTATTCTAATTTATTGACGAAATTCACACGGTAATAAGAATAACTGAATAAATGCATACGCAATAATCAGCAGGTGTGTAAAGCTAGAATATTATGATGGCTAGACCATAAATGGACCGTATGAAATGGTTCTTGCCTTCATTTCAGTAAACAATATGAAGATAATCTAAAACGACATTGGCAAAAATGTATTTTAAATAAAACAACGAACGAATGTCAAGTGAAAAAAAAAAAACGATACAAAAATATAATACCATTCTACTTATATAATAAGCATCCTTATAACGAATCAACGGCTACGTAAATAGTTTGTTAAAGTTTTCATAATTAACAAAACTTTACATATTTGATAATAAGCAAATAAATTCAACGCTGACGAATAGTATTGGACAAGACGCGAACAATATTTATAACTAATTATATTAGTTTCGGATGGGACGAATTGCTAGTAAATAATATTATAACATATTATTATCACAACACGCAGGTGCCCCGGGTCGATAGGAGAGTTGAAAGAGTCAATTCCGCTCATCCAACAGCTTTTATTATTACCTAGTTATTAATTTGTACACCAGTACTCGAATATAATAAACTGGACATGCTCGGCCACTGTCACGATAATCATCGGACCCGTTGATTGGCAACGTATGTATAGGTGCCTACCTACTAACTGGCAATCGGTTTATGAAATTGATTTAGCAAATGGTTTAGAGTTTGCCGGCTGTTGGGTGTTGTAAGTAATTATAAGTTTAATCACGACCCAGGCATGACTGAAAAAGCTATTTGTTATTGTGGGGACACCTCTGAGGGCGAACGCGTTCGCTCCGGAAAATAATAATATGTTATGCGAGTTGTGAAATATTTTATTTTTGTTATTATTATTGCTTTAATATGCGATCGAGTAATATCCGTTTACGTTTGTGTTTCGTCGAATTACCGCTTACCGAAGATCATAATAAAATGAATAGTGGTAATATAAATATTTAAATCGCATTTTTGAACCGTAAAATAAAATGGGAAAAAACACCTAATTACATAAAAGTTTTCATTTATAAAATATACTGCAGTATATCAGATAAAATTGAAAATGTTAAGAAAAATAAACTGTTTGACTTCAGCACGTGATATACTCGTTAAAGCTAATAATTTATAGCAGACCTTGTTTCGGTGTAGAGTTACAAAAACTTAAAAACTATAATGATTATAATACATAGACACGGGTTTCAGTAAAACTTTGTTAATTTAAAACCAAGGACAACAAAACCGATCTATTTCGGTGCATTGGAGGACTCAAAAAATATATACCCCGAATCGGGTAAATATATATATTTTTAAATCGTCGAAATTTTTCATTTGCCGAAGTTCTAATACCTAATATTATCCAATCGGTTATTGTGAGTTATATTCAGCTGATTTTGGGCCAAAAAATTTTTTTAAGCAAATCTAAAACTTTAAAACAACAATACTATTCTTTTTAATTCGTAAGCAGTTGTAGTTATTGACGATAGGTAGTTGAAAATTACAATCTCTAATGTTCTGGATAACGTAATAAAACGAATATTATACACGTGCTACAGAGTTACCGAATATCAGGTACTTACTGAAATAGGCACGTTTATCTATATACCTATTAAACAATTATAATTCAGTCGCTCGTAAAACGTTTGCCCACATATAATATTGTGTATAGTGCAGGTCTATTGTATTGATATGAATAACGAATACAAATTCTTACTACTTTTTATCTAGGGAAAAAAACATTTTAAAGCCATACTATTTGAGTAAGAATTTAAATAATGTGCTTATGTATTATGTGGTAAGGTATGTATGTTTGACTGTGTATACATGTAAGTTATTTATGTATAGACAATATTATTTACCTCGAAACACAAAATAATATGTATATCCATGTATCTTTTTTTTCATAATTTACATTGCCCTAAACAAAATATGTGCACGTACTCTCTCGTACTCCACACGCTTATTCGTAGGGAATAACTGACCCATATATTTCGGATCTTAAAATATTATCATCAGTGTAATGAGAGATTGAAGAATAATCCTCATCTGAGCTCAGGCGAACGAAATCTCGATTGTTGTAACTTGTGTATACCTAGCTGGTTGCAAACTGGTCGATTAATCAGAACGACATATTATTTATTATATATTTTAGTAACTGGTAACGAACAAAAATATATGGTTACTTAAAAATACTGGGATTTTGACATTTAAACGGAAAAATACTATACCGACAAGAACGTTACTTTGATTTTTAACGAGGGGGTCGATGTATATGAATTCACCCACGATAAATTAATATTATATTATAATATAGACACTGTTAATGGACCATCGTTACCGAGGGTAACATTAATTTGAAATAATTTAGATAGTGAAAAAAGTTATATCTTACAAAAAAAAATAAAAAATAACCGCATTAATTAATAATTTCTCAACCCTTCTATACTATGTTAAAATAATATACATATAGCAATAGCTGATACTATCATACACAACTGGAGACTTTCATTGGTCCAAAGTATTATTATATTACAATAATATATAGGTAGTCAGGTGTATCGTGTGTTTGAGGCGATTACCACTCAATATACATTATAATTACCTACGTTTTTAGATTAATAGCAAGTGTTATACGGAATTTGGAAAAAGTGATTCTTTTAGTATTATCATAAGGAATGTGTAATCGATTGGGTACAAACATCAACAATTTTAATAATTATAATAGCTATAGGTACTAAAAAAATATTAATACTAAAATTAAATTTATACTGTAATTTTTATGTTTTTTTTTTTATAGGATACTATATTGTACATTTTTTGTTGTACATCAGTTTTATTTTTTGGTTGTATATATAATATATTTATATATATATATATATAGACGTTATTACGTTTTTATACATTGTACATTCTTATATTTGAACAGAAAGTTCTAGTTAAAATTTGTATGGTATATATTTAATTAGAAATCTCTGTATCTCCTCTACAAGCTTTGCTTTTTGGAGACATCATCATTTCAAAATTCTTATTGTTATATTGACTATAGTAATGTATATTTGTGAAATGGAATGAAATCAAATTTATTATATGTTAAAAAATGAAAAATATAAAATAAAAAAAAATAGAAGACGAGCAAAACTATAATATGGTGGCCTATCCCATATTTTTTTTATTTTTCTTAAGAGGTAATTCGATAATATTGTTTTAATTTAAAAACATTTTAATTCAATACTGGCAACCTGCTAGGTAGTCTCTTTTGAAATTTTACACTTGGTGCAGCATTATACGTGCGTGTTGTTGCATTAATACATTTCTATCAACCCCTCAATTACGCCTATAACCGTTTGAAGCGGCATAATAGGCCACTGTCGAGCTCAATCCGTCAATTTTATTCTAATAATATAATAGGCATAAGAAATTCGCGTACGAAGTCATTGATTCGAGGTGAAAGCAGTCGATTATGTTTTGGGCACAAGCCGAAACTCGTTAAAAAAAAAAAAAAAAATGATTGAACACTTTTTTTCCCTCCGTTCAGACATTTCATATTCGTATAAATAATAATAATAATAATATCTTTACACCAAATCAACAGAAATAACGTGAGGCGTATTAAATTTCCATTTTACACAAATATTATGCGTAATGTAACGTAATTTACGCTTATACGCGATTGAACTTTGGCTGCGGATGAACTTAGGTGTGATTTTCCTCCATCGGAATCGCTGGGAATCATGTGACGAAAACCATACAGACGATCGTTGAACACCGATAGCGAGGATCGTTAATGAAGGGAATGGATTTTTTTCCTTCGGATAATAATAATAATAATAATAACACGATAATATACTAGCAGGGAAACGGAGAAAGGTTTTCTTTCTTTTACTTTCCCCACGAGACGTATATATTATTATTGTACACCATACAAGTCGAAGGAGTGATAAATAAGAGACATCGCAGTTGGGATTTTCGGCAGTATGTCTTGGATAAGGATGGGATGAGAAACTAATGTGCACGACTGTGGTGGAAACAAATCAATGTAAAGTCAATGCAAACGTGTTGACTATTATTATACTATATAGAGGAGAAACAGTATATTATATTATTGAGAGAATACTATGTTGTATTTATAACGAAAAGTCAGAACACTGAACGGTTCAAGACGTGTGTTATTACAATAATAGTATTGTGTCAATCTGCGAGATGCTGTGTTCAATATTTGTTTGATTGTCTAATGATGTGTAGTCAGTGAATATTTTATTTTAATTTTTCAACGTAGAAAATGAAAATATTTGAATCTGATATACATTTTTTTTTTGAAAAATTCAAAATAGACAATTTGTAAATCTGACTTTTAGAATAATGTCGATTGCAAAAACATTCATTTAAGTTTTGTTGTTTGTTTTTTTACAATTTTCTTAAAGCTCGTTATTTTTGTAAAATAAAGTTGATCCAGTCGTAAAAAAATATCGTATAAGCTTTATTTAATGTGTTTTAAGATTATTTTAATAGGTACCTACTTGTTAAAATCTAAATATTATTTTAAAAATGTGTTAGGTACCTTTAAAATGAATGAGTCTTACTCAACAAATATTTTAATTAAAAAAAAAAAAGAATAAGCCACTTGACTTAAGTAAATGTGTTTACAACTAAAAGTTTTTTAAAAACCAGATTTACGAATTGGCTATTTTTACATTTTCATTAAATATATTGATTCGAATAAAATGTATTGAATTTGTCAGATTTTCCTGTACATATAACATCTTGTTATTTAAATAGTTTTAAAACAATATCGAAAATTATCATATACATAGATATATTATAATATACTACGATCGTATTATTTTATGAACATTGCCTGATTTGTAAATGGTGGCCAACTACGATAATAATAAGGATCTAGTTGTTGTATACATATATCTGTGTTCATGTCAGCTATGTATTTACCAAGCCAATTTTATATAGTTTTAACTTTGTAAATCAGTAGATATTATATAAATTATCTTAAATTTTTTCCCGGATGTAGGTACTCCTTTGTCAAATAGTTTTAGACATTGTACATTGTTTTATTGTTAGCAACACCTGCCAATTTGAACTAAATAAAAAATTGTCCGTACAGTTGACTCGATCGTGATAAAAAAAAAGATTTGAAAAAATATATTAGTAGCATTAGTAGAAAGGTAATAAGGTATATTTTACAACGAATAAAATTGTTACCCAAATCATGCAATAAATTATTCGATGAAATATTATATTTAAAAAAATAACCTACTTAGGTACATTGTTTTTAAATTAATGTTATAAATTATTTCATTAAACAATTACTGATGACAAGTGTCATGTATTTATTTACTAATACGTGCACGTAGGTAACTACCATTAGTCATACCAGGCAAATGTCAAAAGGTTATTGAGCATAAAACAAATGCTTGTAATACGTTCATTGTTTATTATCAATTATTATTGTAATTCAATAATTCGTCGACATTTTAATACCTCATTCATAATTAAAAATAAATTCATCGTATTTTCAAAAATAATCATAGCAAATATAATAGAAAGTACATTCGCTGCCTACTTTTAGTGTTTTCCTCTAACTAAACGTCGAAGATTGAAAATTATATTTTTTTAATCTATTTTTTCCGGTAGATTTTATCTCGTTATAAATATCAAAAAAATCATTTCATATTCAATGGAAAACCAGGCAATCGTTATTAAGTTTCCACCAATCTATGAAAACGATTGCTTACAAAAAGTCTCTGAAATTGCGTATCTTAAAATTAAATTGCGACTTTCAGTATTTATTCTATTACAATGCTTAAGTTTTTTTTTCCAAACTGTCATGCCAATAATCAAAAATAAATATTAAATTTTTTTTTCCATGTATATTTACCTATGTGGCTATGTATATTGTATAACGTTTTAGGCACTTTTCATCTTTAGGGGAAACCAAGTCGCATTTAATTCCTACTCTCGGCATCTTAATGTTTGTCGTATAATGCTATTTTTCGGTTCTTAGAATATTAATTTAAAATTGTTTTTATAAGAAACTTCAATTTCCTAATAACTTTGTTCGATTGTGTTGATATTTCTACGTATTTATATTCTGTAAAACTTAATACCTAGCGGCCATCTACATTCAATGTTTTTTTATAAAATCATGTGTACCACGCCCAAACTGAAATACATTTCGGCAGATCCTGACTGAAAATTATTGTTATTGGTTTTTCTTTTCACTCTAAATTAGTAAAGCAATTCCGACTGTGTAGCTATATCTTTATAAATTGTTAATTACGGACGGAATAAAGTACCTATGGCACCAATAATATTAATTCTGACATGAAAAACTGTGAACAAAATTACAATATTTTTCTTGTATAAGTCACAACAAAGCGAGTACCTAACACCGTAAAATATAGAGTCTTTTTGATAATAATATTTATTGTGTGAGCACTTTATTCAGTTTTTCATCTCGCATAATAATAATATATCTTCGTGTTCTTTCGTTTAAATTGGTTGTTGCATGTTTGACGTCTAATGATGAAGTGACTTCATTGTGTGATATATAGTCAGTCTCGCCTCCAGAATGTGATAATATGTGCGCACATCAAAGATAAAGTGTAAAAGAAAATTCATAATGTATACTTGTATTGTTGTAGGGTAAAAATATGAAATATTTACTTAATATTCAGTTGGTGCAACGCATCATGCATATTGTAATTAGCTAAGTAGTGCTTAATAGGTAGACTGAATTTTATCAGCGTTTTACAAAAAATATTTACGAAAAACATACAAACTAGGCATTTTTGTATAAGTACATGTTGTTGGCCACCGGTTGGTAAATACATTTTTCCGATTTTTTTTTTTTCGGTAAGCAAACTTTGTTGTAAAACCGATCGACTAATGTGCTAAAAATGTTGCAGATTGAATTTTATGTTATGTCTAATTTTTTACTAATAATTTATGTATTTTTTTTCACTAGTGATTACAATTTTATATTGCGATCAACTTTCCAATATTCCTTTCCAATATTTTTGTTAAAAACAGTCGCTCTAAAAAATCATCCAAAGTGGTCGTTCAAATCTTTGTAAAATACAATGCTATACTATAATTGTATCTATATAACTCGTCGCTCTTTGATTTCGTCTGTACAATTTACATTTTTAAACAGTTACAAAGTGATAATAAGTGGTAAACAGTCGGAGAGTGTTGCGAATGTAAAAAAGTTTCACAGTCAAGTTCGAGTCAAAATCACAGTGCTTTAAGATACTCACAAAAAAAAAAAAAACGTCAAATTTATATTATATTCATATAATATTGACTGATGGGAATTTTCGGTTTTTGAGGATGATTTAAGACGATATTAGATAATTTTTATTTTCTCGTTAAAAACTCGTAGAACATTGTTGTACAAAATCTTCTAAATGTTTAAAAAATCGAATGCCAAATCGACTTTTTTTCCTGTCTTACTGACTCCGAGGCCGTTACTACGAATAAAGGAGTACATCGGCGACCATCACGCGTCATGTCTTGCTCGTTAAGACCCATCCAAGATGGCTTCATTTATTACCAGAGCATCGTTCTTGTGATACGCCGCGGGCACCTGTTGTACGACGCTTATCGGAGTGCTCCGTGTTAAAAAAATCGTAAAAAGTGACGTTTACGCGACGGAAAACCGTTCGAGCCGTATGCGAGTGTGCTTCAATACGCATAATAATAATATTGCGCCCAAACGTGTTTCTCGCGATAAAATAACGACATACGTTATACATTATGAAGTATACACTTCGTAGTGATATCAGGAGCACCTATATAAATAAAATAACGTTTGATAAACATTTTTCGCACCTCACACCCTCCCGATCGAAGTTTTTTATGGATACAATAATAATATACGTATCCACCGGTCGTCGGGGCACGCCGGTCAATTGCATAATATTCAATATTGATTTGCTATAATAATAATAATAATAATAATGTGTACTGGTACAAACGACGACACGATATTTCACGATATTCGTTCGAATAGACAGCTGCCTCCGATATTCCAAATATGCGCTCGCGAGATATAGAATAATATCAAACGGTATTGGCACAAGTACCTACATTATATTTATCGGGTACTCGTGCACGGGGTTTTTTCAACCCCTATCGGGCGCGTATATTATGCCCCCGTAATCGTACGGTTTTTTCACAACCCCCCACGGTTTTTTCTCACCGCCGCCACCACCCTTAGCGTTTTTTTTTTTATTATACGCACACACATAAAATTACGCGTGTGTGTGTGTGTGTAATATATTATATATACATATTGTACATCAGCTGTATTATAACGCGGAAATATTCTCGTCGACTCTCCCGGACACACGCGATATTGGTAAACGGTCATTCATCATTTTTAACGAGCGAAACGTTCGAAAACGAGGGGATTGAAGCCGAAGGTGCGGCGGCGGCGAGGGGGAGTCTCAAAAACCCACGTGCGTATGACGATGGAATCCGACATCATATTATCGTAAATATGCTGGATGTACGAATAATTTAACACTCGGACGGTTATCTGACGACTGGCGCACACGAATATAATAATAGTATGCAACCGACAAAATATAATGATAATGTTAAAAATGCGACCGGGAAAAAATGATTATAAACGAAATAATACCACCGTGATGGTCCCGCGTACTCCGAGTGTAGTTTATAGGCACAGGGGGCGTTCTTTAACGTCTCCCTGCTTCTATTATACATCGGTACGTTTATTACCTTAACCTATTATCAGTGGTGAAACCCTGGTTGATTTTCTGTGGTGAGGAGGTTAGGTTCAATTAGGTACGACCAAATTATACGAGTAAAATGTTTAAATCACAAGCCCAATTGTTTACCTTTTGTGTACTATTATAATTTATAATGCATATTCGAAAACAAAGTGATCTATACGCCGTTGCAAATATTATATTATATGTTACAAATTGTTTTACATAACCACATACTACGCATAATTTGTTTAGCAATTTGAAACATGTTGTAGGGGAGGGGGGCACAGCCCCAAAACCACCCCTAGTTGCGCCACTGCCTATAATTACTTGCTTTTAATTTCGCCAAAACTTGCTAAAATACTAAGGTTTTGAAAGTTAGCTTTCGCAATAGAGTTTGATCCATGTCGAGTAGGGAAAGTAAAACTGATGCATATAAATACATTTTTTTTTTCTAGTACCTAACTATAATATTAATATTAACGTATTACAAATGATTTATTTTTACTACGATTACTATAGTTTTTTGAATGACTGTAAACTTTGATTTTATTATATCATATTTGTTTTAATAAACAATATACACACTCAACTTCTCAACTGTCAAAACAAACTTAATGTCGTAAAAGTTTAAACTTAAAAAAGCTCATAAATAATTAATTTGACTTCAACTAAATTTTTTATTTTTACTTTAGAATTAAAATAAAAATGTTATGAAGAATCTTGTATTTAAATGTCATACTTATGGAAGTTTAAATTGAAATTGATTATACATTTTTAATTACAAAATAGTTTTCAAATGTTATAAGTAGTCTAGATGCGTTTTGTAAATATTTGAATTTTAAATGCTTTGATAACAAAATGTGACAATATTGTATGTTTGAACATTTTTTTTAATTTCTGCAAGGATAAGAAAGAACCTTGTGTTAAATTGTTAATGTTACCCACAAGCAAAAATAGTGTCTTACGCAAAACACATATATCTAAAATAAACTTTAAAAAGTAGAACATTTCAAATATCTATAAGCAGCACAAAAATAACAACATATTAAGAAAGTTATTTAATGTCTAATAATAATGATGATATGAATATTTACTGAAAAATTTAAATCTTTGGTGTAAGCTGTTGTTTTTTTTTTTTTATTATTAAACATACAATCCGCGGAAACGGTGGCCATTTGACGTTACATTACATTTTACAATTTTCATGCATTAAATAATACTAACAATTAGATGAACAAATATTTATTAATATTATAAGTAATAAGATCATAAGAGAGAAAATAAAATAAAACAAAACAAAAAATATTACTTGATTAATTGTTGTATTGCTGTATTTTAATTACTCTAACCGGCTTAGAAAAACACCCGATTTTCCTTATTTATTTTTATTTTTTCAGATTATTTTGAAAATCACTTGAAATTTTTTATTATTTACGGGTTCGCGGTCTTTTAGAGGATTCATTGAATTCACCATTTACCAAATATATAATCATAAATTAATCAATACGGTATAATAAATTAGCAGAAATAGTAGAAATTATCAACTGTTGTTGTCTTAATATATATATTATATTAATTATTGTTATTATAATTACAGAGTGTTACTATACAAAAATATTTTGAAGGAAAAACTAAAAATGATGTTTAAATTTTACTTAGTCGATGACACCGTTATTTCATATAAACTAGTTTTCCGGCAATAAAGCATTTGGCACAAACATATTACAGGGAAGTAAAGGACTATACTATCATTAAAGTATGTATTATTGTATTATACTTTAGCCTTTTCCTGATATAACTTCGAAGATGACCGTTATTGTTGTAGATTTTCATTATTATTTCTTCCTCAAACATAATCTAAGTACTTTCGTTCAGTTATAAAGTATTATATCATGGTATACACATTTCAAATTGTTCCATACATACTTGGTTAGTCGGAAAATCCGCTGTAGTCCTATTTCTGGTATTTATATTATAAATTAAATGGAAAAATAAACGGAAATATAACGACAGTTTCTATAAAATTAAAAGCTCGGGAAATTGTTGTTAGAAATAGATGGATTTATATCAAATTATTGTATAATAATACAATATCATATAAGCTCGTTTTATTTGCCATACTTTTAACGCAAATATTCACATGATAATAATTAATGAACTATAAAACTAATCAAATAAATATAAATTGAAAAACTCGGGAACACCATTGAAACTATGAATGCAGTAGTATTACATATTTTAATAAACTAAATACCTAATACAACAGAATTGTTTATTTCTTTATTTAATAAGGTTTTATTTCATGAATGTACGACACAATTTAGTAGTTAAGATAATATACTTTAATAGATTAACTCTTTGACTTTTGACTTTTATTCAATTATATATAAATTATTTTAAAGTGAAATTAGAAAGTTAATATCAGGAATTATAAACATATTAAGTTATACTCCCAAAGGAAGTTTCAAAATTTACTTTTAATGCCATTTAATTAATCCATGTTAATAAGTAGTATTCTGAGCTAATTGCTATTAAAATATTAAATAATTAGAATTAAATTACTTTACTTTTCGTTAGTTTAAGGCATTCACAAAAAAAATTACTTAGCGCTGCTCAATCTTGTGATATTCAGTTGAACTGAAATATAGATATAGTCTTAAAAGATGTGGCATTATATTAAATTCCTGTAATTTTAGATAGTTTTTCAACTTATAACTTATAATTTTTTATTGGTCAAATAATTAAGTTAATTTAAAATCGTGGTACCTATACCTATTTTAAACATAATTAAAATAATTGTATCTAAAACTGGTTTGTTTCATTGGTAATTTTTTGTCTACAATGTATACTTTTATGTATCAGAATGGAAATTTTCCATCAAGATGGTGCTATGATGCGATTTTAAAAGTTTTAAAATTAATTTTTATGTATTCCAGAAATGATATGCGAGTAAACAAAATAGTATAATGTTTTAATCGATTTTTACAGGTATAAATCATAAGAACTTAAACGATTTATTAAATTTTGACATAACTATATAAATATAATAAATCAGGATTGAAAAATAAACACGATATATATTATGTAGTGTTGATCTTTTAAAAAATGTAATATAATTGATATTTAAATATACCTGTTTGATTTACAAATATTTAATTTAATTCGAGTGCTAGTATTCACTAGTCAGACTACGTGATTCAACATTTAATAATTCTAAATTACGGTACCTAAGTGATTGCTTATAATCTTTAAATATAGCATGCAATCAAGTTAACCGATTCGAAAAACGTTATTTTGTTGAATATTTTAATACGACTATAGGTACACGCGTGTAACGTCTGGTTAGTTACTGCAGCAGGTGTTAGTACACATTGTTTGACGTAAATATAGAGATAGCTAAATATAGTGTTTGACTTAAGGGGAAATCTATTTCTGTTAAAGACTCCGAGTCGTCTGTGAAACCAGCTGTATGGTCTTCCCGACACCACAATTCCCATTTATATAAATTATGGAGAGCAAAAGCAGGCCAAGTTCAGCACCCTCGGGGAGCGTACTGTAACAAGTACTTAACGGGTAACTTATAGGTCCATTAATCTCTACACCTCGGGTACAATCAGCTAGGAGTTAAGATTTAAATACGTTCTCACGACTACGACTAATGACACAAGTTTGGGTTGTGATCAATTTTAACAAATCTCTATTAAAACACGTTTGTGATATTATTTTATTGAATTTACAACATATATATCGCCATTGTTAAGAATATTAATGTTCCAGACGATTATTTTAATATTACAGTAAGACGGTAACCATCTCTATAATATCTATGTATTACTACGCCTAACACACAACATTTGGGAAATTATGATATTATGTGAATATTTTATTGTGCTTGAATAATGAATATCTGATTAATAATATTTTTTTCTAGTGATAACAAAATGTTGCACTACATATTATAATTTATGTACTAAATATGTTCATAAGGTTTCCATGAAAATGTTTTTTGAAAATGTTTTGTACAAGTTTTCTATAAAATATTTTCTAAATTATTATGAACTCCGGGGCCAAAGAACATAACTGAAATATTTCCTAATTATTTAAGCAACTTTCAAAATATTTTGGAAACTAAATAATTTAGTTAAAAAGAATTATTTTACTCCTGAAAATATTATTACCATAGTTAGGAAATAATTTTGTGCTGTGTGTGCTACGCGCTGGATAAAGAAAAGTATGCAGGTTCTATAAGTATAATTTTTTTTTATAGCGACCTAATAGAAAGATCATCGTGTGATAGAGTCTCCGGAGACTATAATTGAAGGTTGATAGAAAAGAAAAAAAGCGGTCCGCGCTGAAATTTCATCGGTGGAAAATCATGCATCGCAAATTTCACCATATAAACGATTTCGTGGTGTGCAAATTTTCCTCCAGACTTCTGGCACACAGCCCCTACGCAAGGGCACGTCATCGCTGACGTTTAAAGTACTCTCGGAATCACTGTTCACGCACACACACATTATATATATATATATATATATGCATAAAACATAATTTTAAGCTAGTCGATAAACTCTGTGTGCGTGTGAAATATTCCGTCTGATAAGAGTAAACTTTTCGCACGAGTAGAAATAAAAACAAATAAAAAAAAAGGACGACGTGAGCGGCAAAGGCGTAGTGGCAGAGGCCCGCTCACTAGCGTTTTATTTAAAAGTTGAGTCGCTCGACATGGGCATAAAAACAAAAGTCACGCCGGAGAAGGAGTCGAAGTTTTCACGGGCCACCGGTGTCTTAACGCTGCGAAATAATACTCTGCCAGCACACTGTCACCGGTCGTGCGGTGTGCGGGGCTCTCCTCTTTCCACCCTCCCCCCCTACGACCTTTGCGTGGGAATACATCGTATTTTGGAAAAGTTTTCGAGTGAAGAAGAACAAATCGTTTCAGCCGACGACGACAGTTACAGCGATAAAACACCAAAGTCGGAGCTCGACGTAGGCGCACACGAACTTGAGAATGATTCACCAATAACGCTACCCCCCCTCCCCTTCCGCTTTTCTTCAATAACGCAGTTATTTGAAATTTGGTTTTTGGAACTGGTACCTATGCTTTACCTGGGAGGCAGGAGTGGTGACTGGTGAGTACGTGAGTTTTTCTTTTAGTTTAAATTCAGGTAGAGCAATACTCGAAGAGTGTTAAATAAATGATAAATTCTTTGTTTTATGTATTTTATAACAATATACTTTTGACTGTAATTCTTAGAAGGAACATTTTAAAAACTAGTAACTAATATAGTTTTGTTCGAGTTTTGAATTGGATACGTCAATGTTTTTCAAACAAATTATCCACTAGATAAAGTACAAAAGAGGTTCTCATTTAAAAAAACAGTTTGTTGTATCGCCACTGGACACACTTCTATTGTGTAATACAAATGAAGGGACTCTTAAGCAGGGACTGGAACTGAACCAAAAAAAACTGGTTCTGGAACCCAAAAACCCTTCAGATATTGAGAACCAGAACCAAAATTAAATAATTTCAAATAACCGGAACCGGAACAAGAACTCATATGTTTAAATTAAAATATTTTAATGTACCTAGGTATGTAAAACATTTAATTTGAAGATACCAAAGAATAAATAAAATGTATACATTTTTGTAATCGTTTAATACTTTTTTACTAAGAACCCTAACTTTAACTATAAAATTAATTTTCCAAAACCAGAACCGGAACCAGAATCCTTAAATAAAAATTGTCATAAACCGGAACCGGAACCAGAACCTCTTAATAAAATAATAAAGTACCGGAACCGTAAAAACTAAAAGGTACCCTGCTCTTAAGTATTAAAACACATAATACTCAATTAGACAGTATTATTATAATATTTTAATTTTAACGATACTCAATAACTAGTTATGCGCAACCGGTGAAAAGAGGGGGGGGGGAAATTTTTGATTTTCTAACATGGGAAAATCATCAACTGATAACGATTTTGTGATGGTTTGGTATAATCATAATAAATTGATAACACTACGCTATATGAAAATGTTGGATTGAACACAATTATTAACTATTGTGTTTAGCTATTGTATATGTCGACTAGATTTGAAATATTTTATCAGCTATATTGTAAGTATTAAAAAGATATATATATATATATTTACAGTTTTTTGAACGTTTGACGGGAACCGAGTATAATAATTATTATTGATTTCTTCCCATAGTAACCACCGCTGGTCAAAGAGTAAATGATTTAACCCATATTAGGACGAGCGCATATGCGTCTTCGTTGGAATTTAAATCAATTTAAAATCGGATATTGAATATTAATAATAAAAAAAAAAAAAAATAATAATAAAGAAGGATAAATAATTCTTCTAAACATAAAAGGTTTATTGAAAAACCCGACGATTTTTTTTCCAATTTATTATCATTATAAATATTGAAAAGGAACGGATTTTGTTGCGTACTGAATTTTTGTCTATTGATCTTTATAATAATACTATTTTCTTCCGGGGATAAATTGATTTTTTTTTTTTTTATCATCGTATCAAGTGAATAAAGGTTATTATGAATATTTTAAAGTCTATTATTATTGCATCTTGGCTGGATATTTTTTTGAAGAAATACAATTAAAATGTAAATTAATAATGTTATTTTTATAATGGAACAAAATATTTAATACCTAGGTATCATCTTATTTGTAAAAAGTTAGTTGAGTCTATGCTTTGTCATGGTAAAATATCATCATCATGGTACATCATGATTTATCGTATGCATATTTGTTTGAACTGTTATAATACAATTAATTAAAACACAGGATTACATAATGCAGTCCCAGCTGATGCGGATCCACAACTCACAAGACTTAACGCTAACAAACCATATTATTTTGTATTAAAAAAATGTGCCACAACTTGGATATTCTGCAATTTATGCATTATTTGTAATTTGTAATTTGTAATTTCGAAAAAGTATATCGGCAACATAATATTATATAAAAGGCAAGTAATTTGAACTGTATGAAATTGAATTCCAATAAAAATGTCAGACTTTGAGGTTATAATATTTCATTGTATCGAAGTATTTCGTGGAAAAAAAATATTGATGCTTTTTTAATTAAAAATTAAATTTTAATCAAAGAAATAAAATGAATAATAAATGCAGTTACATTGGTAAATCTAATGCCATCTTTGAGCGTCCTTTTTTCTTCTTTTTTTAATTTGTGAAACGTCAAAATAACTTAATGAATAACACGTATTTTCTTATTTTTGAAGACCTAATTTTTTATGTAAATATTATAAAATATTTGTGACCCAGATCGAGTTTCTTCGAGATGTGCACGGTTACTTTGTAAAATAAAAAGACACCGGTAATATTATTAACTTCTATATTATAATTTTATTTTGGTTCATAATTGGGTCTTTTTACCAACAATGGTTATTCGAAATTTCACATAACAATGGATGAATTAATTTATGAATTACTGTGAATACCTCATAATCGGATGAATATTATTGGAATGTATTCAAACCAGTTTGATCGCAGATAGCTCTCTCGAAAATTGACACCATTTGACCATTCATTTTGTCAATGATTTCAAAAAAGCTGTACAAATCACGTCGAAAAAAGTATATAAAATAACCTAACCTACCTATGCCGACATGATGGAACTTTATTCTACCACAACGATCTTACACAACATCAGTAAATCCAGCAGGGGATTATACCTTAGACCGGGATTTTCCGGACAATTGGATCGGGTGTCACGGCTTATTGAATGTCCTGCCAGATTTGACATTTTATTGTTTCCTCGGTTGTCGTTTAAAGCTACAGGTTACTAAAGACTCCAACAAGCCGCAAGTAAACGGAGAAAATTGCCAATTATATAAATTAAAAAAATTTCAAAAACAGTTATGTATCACTATTGCCTATACAAGACGCCGTACTATAAAATACTAAAATATTCGAATTTGAACGTCTTAGACTGGCTGCACGTTTCCGAAATTTGTTCCATGTTCGTGGATAGCGATTAGTGATGAATTTTAAAAATTGTGTGTTGTAATATGCAAAATCTTATTCAAATCTTATTCGTGATTGTAGTTTGCTCTAATTAAGGGGATAGCAAACGGACAGTTTTTACGGGGTTCAAAATAGGCGATTTACAAATTGTAGGCATGCGGGTCTTGTAAATGTGTGCAAAGTGTGCATTAGTGTGTATGTCTGTGTGTAAATAAAATAGTGGAGCACCTCCTCACGTACAAGTCATCGACACGTGAACGGTAAACAATTTATGCTCATTTGTATGTACTTTTTGTCAATCCTACCGATGTACCTGATAACGCGATAAGACTTCTGAAAACTGATTTGAATTCCTTGATAATATGTCTACTTGAGATTGATCAGGCCATATTTCAGGATATTTAATTTATTTTTCGATTAATCAATAACATTTAAAATGTTGTAAATTTTAAATACTCGAACCATATCTATAGAAGATTAGAAACAACATTTTAAAAAAGTACCCGGGTCGATCTCAAGTAAATATATTAACGAATTCAAATTGGTTTTCAAAAGTCTTATCGAGTGGCCATCTGTATGATTGACAAAAGATTAGTAGATTTTGGTTGATATTATTGTCCGTTTGTAATCCCCTTAAGAGTTAAAAATGTTTCATACAATAGTGTAAAATTTTAAATTTCATTGATTAATGCACCTATTGTTAAGATTAAACACTCAAGTGAATATATAAACAAATATAATTTTAATTCTAATCGCTTCTTAGAGCATGTACAAATAAAATAATTATATTTCTAACCCGTTTTCTTAAAATTTATGTTTATAATAATAATAATTAATTCACGAACCAGCATTAAATCATAGTAATATTATTTATTTTACATTATTATTATCAACCAATCACACTAGTAATTAAACCTATCGACCCGATACCTAGATTTAAGGTTGGTTGAACACTGAGTGCAGCATTCAAATTATAATTTTGTATTCTAATACCA
Organism: Macrosiphum rosae; assembly: GCA_016617965.1. NCBI lineage: Eukaryota > Metazoa > Arthropoda > Insecta > Hemiptera > Aphididae > Macrosiphum > Macrosiphum rosae. The sequence goes on along the minus strand of WHPZ01570281.1, from coordinate 6,474 downwards.
CATTTATTTAATACATCTTAAATTTTTAATAATTATTAATTAATTAAATTATTTTAATCTGTGCTTGGATTGATGAACAAAATAATGTAAATTAAAGGACCAAAATTAAACAGTAATAAATAACTGTCTAGCTATTAGTTTCAATATTATATCACAAACTGTACAATTAATGTGTATTTACGTATATTGTGTATATATTTTCAAAGAGTTTATTCCGTATATTTTTCAAAAATAAAAATAAAAATAATGTTTTCAATATTTTATAGTATTTTATTACCTATAATAAAGATTTTTTTTCGGATATGAATGCAATAATAGATTTTAATATTTTATTGCCACCGTCATCAATGTATTTTTATAAAGTGCCTCAATGAAAATTTAAAATATACTCAAAGCCCAAATGAAGACCTCTCCTAGTCAATCTGATTACTAAGAATAAAACATACTCTAAAGTTAAAGCGGTACAATCCGAACTAAAAATAACTGATAAAACCTAATAAGTGTCAACTTAAAAAAAGCATTAGCTCGGGGTAGCATTCAAGAATTTCGTTTTCTATAATATGTTCGGTATACATGACGTTTTGACTATGGCAACAATAAAACGAATATAAATAATTATATAGTGAACAATTAGAGTTATGGTGCTTTGGAGTATTCTCAATATTCTAAATCGATTTCACGTGTTTGAAACACCTCATCAAGATTACATAGATCCGATATAATAAAAGGTGTGATATTATAATCTTGAAATTGAAAACCAATTATTAACGTCTCTTCGTTAACATATTAAGCACGAGGTTCAGTGGAAATAAATGTCGTTAAAACGGTTATCGGTGTGCAACGTGTGATAATAATAACAGTATAGTAATAATAATTGCGTATTTACATTTCACGTAAATCTCTCACGACTGCGTTTACCTTTGCCATTGTAGTTTTTTTTTTTTTGTAGTAGTAGTAGCCGATGATTATAATATTCTACATTGTTGGCGTGTGTAGTGTGTACCTACGACATTTTCGAGCGATAATGTTTGTCAATCTCGCCGCTATAAACTACGAAATATGAAAAAAAAAAATGCTTTTATTATAATGTTATAAACTCGAGTATGTAAAAATATGTAAAACAGCATTTCGTATATTATTATGTTATGCATGATAAAGTAATTTCATTATATTTTTTTATGATGAACCGATTAAATTTATTTTAGTACATTTCAAACGTAACTTTCCCAACTACAGTAGGTATGTTAATTTGCTACGTGTAATGTGTGTACAAAAAATTAGGGCACTGGTCTGTAATCGCCCTAACATGGCTCGTAAAAATGATATCTACCAGCCAATCGGTAACCCCGTAGCGCGGTCACGAGACGAGATCAATAAACCGATCATTTGCTTATAATTAGCACGTTTTTTTGTTGAATTTAATATAATAAAATAAATACTATAAAAAAATAATTAACTGTACAAAAATGCGAGACCTAAATTGCTAACTTGTGTAAACCTGTTAAAATATAATGTAGGTTGGTATATCGTTATTGGTTTATGATAAGAAAAATAGTAAATAAATATAAACTAGGAAAAACTTTAATACGTACCATATTATTACGTTTTAGCAGATAATATATCCGAGTATACACCCCAAAAAAAGTTAATTATTGTGGTTTCCCTTGGCAGTTTGACTGCATATACCAGTGCCAAATTTAGGTGCACGTCATCGCAAGATAAATTTTGTGAAAAGTTTATGATATGATGTACTTACAAACAAGTGAAGTTTTTTATAAGTAAATACTTTATATTTGAATATATGTTTAACGGTTTTTTTTACTGTTGCTAGAACGCCAGTTAAGTTAAATCTGATCAAATGTGTAGTCAAATATGAAAATGAGCATAAGTACATTTGTTTTTATTTGATTTATCAAAAGTAGTTTATTAATTACTACGAGATTACTGTAGGTAATCAAACATAAGTATATTAGTATAACTGAAATATCATCAAAATAAAGTTTGATCATGTATTATGTAACATTATGTATTCTGTGTACTACCAATGTTAGTATAATATTTGAATATAGACGATTTTGTTTTTGTTTGGTTTTATTCAAATTTTTCAGCACAATCAAATAACGCGAAACTGTTCAATAAAAACAATATTTTAAGAGAGGCCTACGTGCAAATTAAATTAATCTGGGCGAACACATAAATTACATGGACTAATCGAGAGAATCAATACGAAATTAGAATATTACTCGTCTTACACATTAAGTACTGTTATAATAATATGTAATCAGGTGCACCATTACGTCGTTGGAGACTTGGAGTCATATTATTGTAGTCCGAGTTGACACACTGCACTTCAGTGCGATAAAAAACATAGGTTAAAATGTCAATTAATGGTGAGAATTTCAGCAGAACTAAAAATACACTCGCCTATTTGTACGAAACAAACTTGTGTGTACACACATTTACCTGATGGAAATAATGTATAGGTTAGGTACGTCCTGTGTGCGCAAACACTGTAAAAACACTTTTATTACCACCGGTTAAAAGAGCAATATATATTAATGGGTGTGTGTGTGTGTTGTGTTACATCATGTTCGAAATCGGCCGAAGGAAAAAAAACCAAAAAAATAAAATAAATGATTAGGTTTTCTAACGGAATTATGGAAACTCCGTATTTTTATGGCGATTCTAAATACACGATCGGGGACTCAGCCGAGTCCCTTTACAACTGGATAGCCGTAATTCGAGAGATGTGCGAGCTTGCCGCCGCACTCCCTTCGACGGGGGCGGAGAGGAGCTGCAGTGAAGCTGTATACAGATGGCGATGAAGACCGTGCGTGGCGGAGGACCGCCGGCTAACCGCGGTCGTGGTAACCTCGATTTCCCGGCCGGATCCCTTCGGGCGCCGTTAACGGTTTTTCGACAACGCTTAGTCGGACAGGTGTATAGTATACAGTATATAGTTGGAACGTGTATTTATCGTCTCATTTCTGATTGGACGTCCGAATCGATCTGACGGAAAGTACCCACACGTAGTTGGCTTCGGTACGTGTGGGGGCCGTAATTCTCCGACACGGCCGGCGAGTGGGCAATAATATAAGCTATTTAGGACTGTGGTAAAACGTTTTGCTTCTCGGCGGCGGCCGTTCGTTATCGATTGCATTTCCGAAATTCGATTTAAATACTGCGGCCGACGACGACTAGACATCTCCATAAAAGTAGTCCGATCCAATGTCCGGGATAATATCAGCTCTCAGGTCGTATTGTAGACATTGACGTGCACACAAGGGCAGCAGCTCGTGTGCCCTCGAACTGTTCGATTAGATTTGCAAGCGCCGAACAGGTCCAACTGTCAGAGTTTGGCCACCGTATAATACCCAAAGAAAAATAAGTTAGTTATCCAAAAGATGTATTGAACCACGAAATTTTCCTGTGTTTAATTAGGTTTATCATCTTCACAGACCACAATTTATTATTATTATTATCACTCACATCCATTAAAGACTTATAATATTATGGAGTAAATTTATAATATAATTGCTCGAAAACTAAAAACAATTAGGGTTTCCCGTGTACTATCATGACGGTGCAGGAAGTCCCCTCTGATAATATTAGTTTCTTCCCCACCTTCCCTGGTTCATGTTTTATGTATAGGCCGTTTTTTATGAAAAAAATGTTAACTGCAACTGACTTGAAACTCCTCTCACGCCTTTGGTTATAGGTGGCGTACACACAATAAAACTGTTGTAGGTGTTTCTGAGAAAACGGGTCGTCTCGCCGGGACGGTAATTCACAGGATTCGTCAAAACCCGTCAAAAGGGTAGCCGATGCAGAGTTCAACTGGGTATTGTGGGTCTCACCTGAGATCGACAGCTGTGATTAATAACGATTATTCACTTGAATTTAACGATTTTATCGTATTCGACAAAAATGTAAATAACCAAATAAAACAACATACTGTACTACTCAAAGCAATATAATATTATTATATCTCATGGAAAATAAATTAATAGGTAATAATGGTTTTTAGATTTGGCAGTCAACTGATACAATGATATTTGATGGAACTGATATATATATATATTATATAGTATACAATTTAACATATTTTCCCCTTACGACAGTATCGAATAGACCACGTGTGCACTATACTACAACTGTGTCGATTTACATTAAGTCAAAAATTTATATTTTATAACTTAAAAACGATGATCCGTTTACAATGGAGATTACCAAAAACATTCACACAGACAAACCGTGACCTCATTGGCTACGACCAGGCATAGAATATAGGTCGGTCCAACCAAAGATCGGTGTGATATTAACGGACGGTAGTTTACGACGAAACAGGTAACCATTCGAATTAATCATTTTTAAGCACTTGTCCACCGGCGTTTGTTCACAACTGAAGAGACCATCGTCAAAGTATAACGCGAGAATTCAATATAATAATTATATTAGAGTTGGAGTCTAGTGGATAATATATTGTATTACAAGCGGCTGTTTCACATTCTCAAAATTACGGGCCCAATCATGTAACATATAGAATAATAGTATTATATTTCCACCACTATAGTGTAATACCATCCCATATTTTGGGTGGACCTAGTTCAAACGGCCAGTCGTAGATATGTATATCGCACCAAACACGAATCATTGTGCACAAACAGTTTCCATCGGGTCCAGTCTGCGACCGATCAGTGGCCAGTGCGTAATAACATCGAATAATTTGTAACCATGGGACGTCTCAGAAAGGTTTTAAACTACTATATATGAATCGAATGATTATTTCTGTAAAATCAAAAAAAAAAACCATTCTCTTCAGGAGCAGTTGAGGTTTAACAGTGAAACCCAATACAGGGCAATAATTGACCTTCGCCCGTTCACCCGATCATATTGGCCCATCAAGTCCGTCCAACTTTTCGTTTAAAGGACATCAAAAAACTGTTTTTGGCTCTATGGCGTCACAAGCAATGTTTTCAAACACCAGTGTCTCATTGAATAATAGTTAGTGTTAAAGTATGAGACTCACTCCATATCGCTTAGACAATGAGGCATACTTTAAATCTAATCAAACTTGTTGTAAGCGTTGTGACGTCTCTTAAGGTTTGAGACATCTCGGAACTTGTTTCGGTAAACTCGTGAGTTGATGTATCCCGGCCAGAAAAAAAATCACACGGTGTCGAGTAGCGAGATCGCAAATAATGGCGAACTTTTCAAATCCGACGTTCTTTTTGAGCGCCCTGTATAGTACATGATTAGAATAACTATAAAATCATGATTTTTCCGTTTACAACGGAGAGCACCGAATCACACAGAGGTACACACATAGGTGCTCTCACACATAGGTGCTCTCATTGGTTATCGCCGGTCCAGAATGTATGCCAACCCTGGATCGGTGTTCGCGATAAAAAGGCTAAACGGTGCACCGATCAATCGAATTCGCCGTCACTACGACGTCAATTGCCTTGTCTGACCGTCGGCGTCCATATACGACTATATAGATACTGTGATCGCTGTCGTATAATATAACCCCCGAGTCCATTTTAATTATTATTATATTCTATAGTTCCGGGCCTGGGGGTGAATTGCAGTAGGTACAAGCGGTGTTTAGCATTCGCAGAACCGCGGGACGTAATAATGATGTAACATATTATTATTATCGTAACATCTACTGCATTATAATATTAATATCGCATCCCTTATTTCGCACGAATCGTGTCCGAACGGTCGATTGGAGATGTCCAATTCCTACAGAACACGAGACCACTTCGCCGAGTCATGTCCGCGATTAATCGGTGGTCAGCTCGTTACACAGAATAATTTTGTAGATCAATAAAATATTATCCGGACTTATATTTTACGAATCAGTTTGGACTATGTTTTTCGAAAACCGAATTACAAGCGATTGCCATTGGAATCGGATTTAAAGGCGTCTCCAACAGTGTTGAAATCAAATCCGATCAAGAACAAAAATCGTAAATACGCGTATTTCGTAATTATCTGCCCGTGCAATGTCTGTTAAAATACTGTGATGTGGTTTCGCGGCAACAACGCGGAAGTATGTTTTCACTTTTCGATTTGTGGAAATCTCGTTTTTACTATATAATCAATAAACGAATGTAAAAAGAAAAATGTTGTAAAAATTTATAAGAAAAAGCGATATTCAGGTCAAACATTTTTTTTCACTGTATGCAAAAGCAAGAATCTATGAACTTTCAACTTGACAGTGTTCCGGTCTGTGTAAATTGATTGAAGTAAAACGTTGCGTTCTGCGTAACGGTAAAAACAGAAAACGTTAATATTATAAAGATAATTAAATAATATTTATAAAACAAGAATATGATATAAGATCAGTGTAACATTTTCAGATTTCGATTACACACAATTTTCTCACTAGTCAATTTTATAATTAAAATACGTTCCAATAGGTATATTATTCATTATTATTCGTCCTGAAAATAATCGTTTATTTTC